>JACXGM010011449.1:0-25060 GCA_016801145.1 Umbra pygmaea | reverse complement strand
ATTCGTAGCGTGTTACCCCAGTGTCCTGGACTAATTTTCAATTTGGCCTTAATACCATCATGGCATCCTAATCATCCCCAGCTTTCAATTGGCTCATTCATCCCCTTCCCTCCCCCCACTCCTCCCCATGCCATTGCTGTAAATGAGAAGCTGTTCTCAGTCAACTTGCCTGGTAAACTAACTAACTAACGGTTTACCCTACAACAGTACACTATATACCTGTTACAATCCATCTCTTCTGGCCAGGTGACTCCAAACATGTCCATGAGTTTGTAGCAGTCTCTCTTAGCTCTCTGGCACAGCAGTCGACAAGGCAGCGTCATGCGTCCGTACTCCGTGCACACTGGAGCGTAGAGGGCACAGAGGAACATCCGGAGGTCTGATGAACACTGCAGGTTGACCATGGGATGGAAAGGCTGACAGAAGAGAAGAAAACATGTATAATGGGATTGGAATCACACCAAATGAATATAATATAATTTCAACTGAACAGCATAATTTATCAGTACAAACTGTATTAATACTCAGGTACAAACACGCTGTAATAATACTCAGGTACAAACATGCTGTATTAATACTCAGGAACAAACACGCTGTAATAATACTCAGGTACAAACACGCTGTAATAATACTCAGGTACAAACACAGTGTAATAATACTCAGGTACAAACACGTTGTAATAACACTCAGGAACAAACACGCTGTAATAATACTCAGGAACAAACACGTCGTAATAACACTCAGGAACAAACACGTTGTAATAACACTCAGGAACAAACACGTTGTAATAACACTCAGGAACAAACACGTTGTAATAAAACTCAGGTAAATAATATGCTGTAATAATACTCAGGTACAAACACGCTGTAATAATACTCAGGAACAAACAGGCTGTAATAATACTCAGGTACAAACACGTTGTAATAATCCTCAGGAACAAAAACATTGTAATAATCCTCAGGAACAAAAACATTGTAATAATCCTCAGGAACAAAAACGTTGTAATAATCCTCAGGATCAAACACGTCGTAATAATCCTCAGGATCAAACACGTCGTAATAATACTCAGGAACAAACACGTCGTAATAATACTCAGGAACAAACACGTTGTAATAATACTCAGGAACAAACACGTTGTAATAATACTCAGGTAAATAATACGCTGTAATAATACTCATGTACAAAACACGCTGTAATAATACTCAGGTACAAACTCGCTGTATCAATACCCAGGTGCAAACACTCTGTATTAATAATCAAGTACAAACAATCTATTCTAATACTCAGGATTCAGAGACTGTGCATGGTGTATTCTATGGCAGACAGATAACACAGTAACATACACTGTTCCAGTTGTGATATAGTAATGGATCCTTCAATATAAAAATGACTATTTTTACTGTCTCGACAGTCATGTCTTTCTTTTCAGAGACTAGTTCACCTGATTGCTTTGATTAATAGTCCAGCAGGATTACTACACAACCCTTTGGCTCATTTGCTCTGGAGTCTACTTCATCCAGCTACTGTTTAAGGCAGGGGAACCGAAACAGCAAGTATGGTGCAGTGAGTTGTTATTGATGGACACAGCTTTGTAGAACCAAAACATTGACTAAACAACCAACCTCTGCTCAACACTAGTCTGGCTGTAGTAACAGTTGTAGCCAGCTAGATTAAATAAATGGTTTTGAACCATGACAGGATGGGATGTTCTTAAAAGTTAGACGCATGTCATATATATATATATATTAATATTACTGTATTTCAAAATATTTAAAGTGGTCATCCCATATTTTGCGGCATGTCTGATGATGAGTACCATCGCAGTGTGGAGAATTTGAGTCCCACAGAGCAAAATCATTTAAAATACGTATTCTAAACTGCAATTCAACCAGAGACTTTTTCAATGTCGGTTGTTCAGTGGGGTATAGAGGTCTGTGTATAGGTGTCCTCCCACTATAATAATAAAAAAAATGTTTGTCAATTGTAATAATGTACATTTTGTGGGCTTAAATATAGTATGTGTGTTCCTTTGTGTATGTCACATCACTCGTTTAATGTCAGACAAAATCATACACACAGGGAAACGCACAGCCAGCATGTCAAACATACTGTGCGTCTACGAGGAAACACGTCAAACACGCTAACCCTCAGCTAACAGAGCAGCTAACAGAGCCAAGCAGACAACAGCAGAACGCTGGTGATGTGTAGCCAAGAGAAGAGCACAAGCAGACATGGGAACATCTTGTCTGACACAGTTTGGAGCAGACTAAAAAACAGCTCTGCCCCCCCCCCCCCCAATGCCAGGCACAATGAGTCAGAGGGAGGAGGACAAGCTTAGTAACCCAACTCCCCTTCATCAGACTCGAGCACATGAAGGTGGTTCATGGGTCCTTTGTGCTGAAGGAGGGTCACGCTGTTGCCTACACACACACACACACACACCCATGCACGCACACCGTCCTATGTCTGCCAAAGTGCATTATGGGAGTGCTGGCTAGCTAGCAGCTGTGGAGCATTGCTTTAGTATGCAAATCCCCTGGGTGAGTGAAGGGAGAGCCCCCAGCCTCAACAAGGGCCACGCTAGCTGCATCCTGCCCCTGCTGGGGACGCCCATTGTGACAGCGACAAGGAGGGGGGGAGAAACACGCCCACCAAAATAGCATGATGAGCTAGATGGATTTTAATTTCTTCAGCCAAAAGAGGGAATTGGGTTCTTGAAGAGAACATTTGTTTCCATTTTAACTGTATTACGAGTCCTGTGTGCTGGTGGTCAACAAAAACCACTCAGCCTAACATACAGTATATATTACAAATCAAGTTTGTTGTCAAAATGTACAGACTTTCAGCTGTTTGCAATGAACAAATCAAACAAAAAACAATTGAAAAAGCTCAACACAACAAATCCTTTAAGTGGTTTCGATAATGAATTCTCCAGGCTCAAAATGATGCAACCACCATTAGTACTTAGCAGAGCACCCATTTGCTGTTATGACCTGCTGCAAACGAGATGCATAGCCAGACACTAACGTCTGGCAGCGTTCCTGAGGAATTTTAGCCCATTCCTCGTGAGCAATGGCCTCCAGTTCAGTTCTATTCTTGGGTTTGCGTGCTCCAACCACCTTCTTCAAATCCCACCAGATCTTCTATGGGGTTCAATTCAAGCCACTGTAGAATCTTCCAGGACTTCTTCTGCAACCAAGCCTTGGTGGAATTTGAGGTATGCTTGTGATTAATATCATATTCAAATATCCAATGACCCCCAAGCTTCAGCTTCCTCACAGACAACATGATCTTTTCTCCTAGGATTTCCTGATACTTCAATGAATCCATCTTGCCTTCCACATGCTGCAGGTTTACTGTTCCAGAGGATGCAAAACAGCCCCAGAACATCACAGAGACACCACGATGCTTGAGTGTGGGCAGAGTGTTCATTTCAGCTTATGCTTCATTCTTCTTTCACCAGACTACCTTTATCCATTGTGATGAAGAGTTCCAGTTTTGTTTCATCGTGCCACAGAACAGAATTCAAAAACCTGTGTGGCTTCGTTATATGATTTTGAGAATATTTGAGCCAACTTTTCTTGTGCTTTTGGGCCAATAGTGGTGCACTCGTTATGGTATGAAAACATTCTCTGTATAGTATGGGCCTTACTGTGCTCACTGAATCCTCAGTGCCTGTTGCCACTAAGTCTTGCTGCAGGTCTTTTCCAATCACTACCTGCAGTCTCAGAAATCTGGTTGCAGCCATTGACAGCTTCCTTTTTCTGCACCGTCCAGGTATTGTAACCACTATTCGCTTAACATTTAACATCCAAACTATGCTTCCAATGGTGTCTCTGGGAACATTCAGTGCCTTCGCTATCTTTATGTATCCGGTTACTTGTTTGTGATGGGCGATGATCACTTATCTTAAATTTTGGACCATTCTTTCAACCAGCCATGTTTCTCACACAGTCAAACATGACACTCAACAAACCCCTAGCCTGTTCAACTATTTTATGTGTTCCAGCTCAGGCACACCTGCCGCAACTGAAGACGCCTTTGATTAGCTGCATCAGGTATGCTTGACACAACAACTATTTTGCATATTTGTGCAAGTTATGATGTATTCTATTCAGGGGTTAAATTAATTTGAACCTGGAGAAGTCATTATCAGTTGCATATGCAGTTGAATTTGGAGAAACCACTTGTTGTGTTGAGCTATTTAAATTGCTTTTGTTTGATTTGTTCATATGAAAATCTGTAAATGTTGACAATAAACTCGATTTGCAATAGGGTTGAATAATTTTGAGTGCAAATGTATATACAAGCCCAATTAAAGGAAAACTACGAAGAAGGATGTTCCACATTATTAAGCAGGCCACAAGTTTCAAGCAATATGGGAATGAAAAAGGATCAGCGTCAAATAGTGCAATGCCTTGAACAACGTAAGAAAACATTAGATATTTCACAAACTTAAGCGATCATCTTACTGTGAAGAGATTGGTGGCTGATTCAGAGCACAGACGGGTTTGTGCAGATAAAGGCCTAATAAGGAAGGTTCCTGCCAGACAAATTTATCGGATTAAGAGAGCAGCTGCTAAATGCCATTACAAAGCAGCAAACAGGTATTTGAAGCTGCTGGAGTCCGGCAAACCTCAAGGTGTAGGATCCTCCAGAGGCTTGCAGTTGCGCAGAAACCTATCATTCGGACACCCCTAATTAATGCTCACAAGCAGAAATGGTTGCAGTGGGCCCAGAAATACATAAAAACTAATTTTCAAAAAGTCTTGTTCACACTGCTAAAAGCAAATTAAGGAAACACTCAAATCACACATCAGGTTTCAAATGAAACACATTAAAGATCCAAATCTTTGTGATTCGCTGATTACAATGTAATGATGTAACAGTGGTCAATGGAAACCAAAAACACCAAATGATTGAAAAAAGTAAATACTTTAAATCACAGGTTGTTCCAACTTGCATGAATTCCATCATGGTAACTTACATATGACTTTGTAGTGTGTATGGCCCCCACTTGCCTGTATGTTGTACCGACACAGCTGGGCAAGCTCCTGGTGAGACGGCGGATGGTGTCCTGGGGGATCACCTCCCAGACATGGATCAGGTCATCAGTGAGCTCCTGGACATTCTGTGGAGCTACTTGGTGGCGTTGGTTGCACCAATACATAATGTCCCAGTGGTTCTCAATTGGATTTAGGTATGGGAAACGTGAGGGCCAGTCAATGGCATCAATGCCTTCGTCATCCAGGAACTGCCTACACATTCTGGCCACATGAGGCCGGGCATTGTCCTGTACCAACCCAGGGAACCCAGGGCCCACTGCACCAGAGTAGCAGTAGTAGAGTAACAGCAGTCAGGGTACCGTTGGCTAGCACGTGGATGTCTGTGTGATCCTCAAAGGATAAGCCTCCCCAGACCATCACTGGCCCACGTCAAACCGGTCACGCTGAATGATGTTGCAGGCAGTATAACGTTCACTACAGAGTCCAGATTCTGTCACATGCTCAGTGTGAACCTGCTCTCATCTAGGAAGAGCACCAATGACAGACCTGTCAAATCTAGTGTTCTCTTGTGAATGCTAGAGAAAGCAACTTTTTATGGCCACCACCTGCAAACCCATTCCCAGTTGGGGAGTTTTGCTGTTGCCTCTCCAATGTACCTGTTGTCACTTTCATTTTCACCACAATCAGTTATTTCCTAACTGTACAGGTCGAATTCCCTGAAGTTTCTTTGACTTGCTGTTATACTGCGATGATTGCGTGTTCCCTTAATTTGTTTTGAGCAGTTTATATAGTATATACACTTGGGGCCATAAATATTTGGATGTTAACTAAGTTACTATTTCAGCTGTCTACCACAGCATATCAGAGTTTAAATAAAAAAAATGAATATATCCTCAAAATGCAGACATCCTCTTTAATATGAGGGAATTTGCATCCAAACAATTTGAACATCAATATGAAGAAAAACCCATTTACAACAGTTGGCCAGATTAAGAACACCTTCCAGGAGATAGACATATTTGTGACAAAGTCAGCAATCAAGAAAAGACTTCACTAGAGTATGGTAAATACAGATGGTTTACCTCAAGATGTAATGCATTGGTAAGCAGTAAAAACAAGAAGACCAGGGGCCTCACTTATAAAAGTTGCGTACACACAAAATAATGTGTACAATAGTTTTTAAACCAATTTTGGGACTTATAAAAACCAACTTGACTTGAGAACGAGCGGTCCTCCAAGCAAACTTTGACCCATGTGTACGCACAAAAATTTTAGAAATGAGAAACTGCGTTCCCCAGCAGAACTATGGAATCCCCAACTGGAGCCCCATGCAGGACTCCATTCAAGGTCTCCAAGAAGACCGAATACTCCAAACTCCTGTTTGGTGCATATGCACAAACAACTGTCAGAGTTTTCCACCCCACAACCCGCATGCGCAGGGAGGCGACCCTCTCGTCCACCGGGGCAAACTCCCGGGCAAACGTAGCGGCGCTCAGCCAGGGGCTTGTGAGTATTTCCACACCCGCCTGGCGCCTCACACTCTGGGCAACTCTGGAGAAGAAGAGTCCAACCCCTATCCATCAGTATGGTTCCAGAACCGATACTGTGCGTAGAGGTAAGCCCGACCAGATCTAATTGGTAGCGCTTCACCTCCCGCGCAAGTTCCGTCTCCTTCCCCTACAGACATGTGACATTCCACGTACCCAGAGCCAGCCTCTGCCACCCAGGTCTGGTCCGTCGCGGCCCTTGACCTTCACTACCACCCATTTGGCAGCGCACCCGACCATAGTGGTTCCTCCCACAGGTGGTGGGCCCATGGGATGGAGAGGGAGGTGCCACGTTGCTTTTCCGGGCTGTGCCCGGCCGGGCAGGGTCACTCTTCCTCTACCTCGATTGCTCGTGTTTTTTTTTACCATTCTTTGTCTGGCCCCTCACCTGAGACCACTTTGCCATGGGAGACCCTACCAGGAGCACCAAGCTCCACACAACACAGCCCCCACGTTCATAGGGACACACAAACCTCTGAACCACGATAAGGTGATGGTTCCCAGAATGGCTAATGGTCAATGTTCAAATATTCATGAACCTAACTTTATTGACTTTTATTTAAGTTGAATAAAACCCAGTTCTTCTTGGCCTGAGGGTAAATTAGGTTAGCAGTCTTGTCACAGACAGCATTACAAAGCTTCCCTAACCACTAGGTCAACTTGTCATCCCAAAAATGAACATCAACATAACCTATACCATCATAACTGACAGTATATCAACTCATCTATATCAACATAACCTACACCGATCAGCCATATAGTTATGACCACCGGCCTAATATTGTGTAGGTCCCTCTTTTGCTGCAGAAACAGCAGCCCCATAAGCAGTAAACAGTGTGTTCTGACACCTTTCTATCAGAACCAAATTTAACTGATTAAGCATTTTGAGCTACAGTAGCTCATCTGTTGGATCGGACCACACGGACCAGCCTTCACTCCCTACGTGCATAAATGAGCCTTGGCTGCCCATGACCCTGTCGCCAGTTCACCGCTTTTCCATCCTTGGACCACTTTTGATAGGTACTGATCACTGCAGACAAAACTGATCCAAGGAAGGAAACATGAAACCATTTTAAGCTAAGGATGAATTCAGTACAATACATACATTTTATACACACACACACACACACACATCCTACAATATGAGTCATACATTGTCCTTGTCAACAAGATAATAAAATGTAAGTGGATTATTCAATTATAAAAAACTGAAATTGATTTAGGGCAAATCAAGAATGAAATGTAAAATTTCCAAAACGTAAAGGCCTTTGTAAACCTTCAAATAAGTACAAGTTTGCTTTTTACGCCTGCTACAACAAGAAAGTCAAATCGGAATGTGCCCCCTGTAGACCACTGGGTGATTCTGAGTCATTCTAATGTATAAATGTAGATCCTGTCATCAACGGGACCCTACAGCTGACAACACGGTTCATTGTGAGCTTCCTCCCAGACGCATGCCTGTATTTAAAGGGATTAGGACGGCTGTTAGACTTGCTTATTCCCACACAAAGAAGCCAAATCACATTCACATGAAGACAGCTTTTGGAAATGCCTTTTTGCATATCCAATGCAATATTTTGGCCTTCAAATTTGGCATGTACCATAACGTAAGAGATGATGTTGATGTGTTGTTTTATTCGGGTTTAGTGACGGTTGCAATGCAGAGCTTTGACATACTGCATTGATGACTGACATCATCTGGTTTAAATAATGAATGCAGTTTCTCAATGTGTTTGAGTCTACAGATGGCATTTCTTTAGTGAGTTTGCAGCATGTTGAACTTGCCTGAGGGATAATATTTCATTTAAACATAAAATGCCAGGCGTTCTCAAATTCATAACCTGGGAAATTAATGTATTCTGTGTTAGATCACTTCTGCATCTTAACTAGTCTGAACTTTTCTGGTTTGTGTGCCAGCAAAATGACTCATATTCACATCTGCCAAAAGATCATTTACCTGGTCAAATCGATCAGTTCTGAATCACAGAATGTCTTCAGTAACAAGGCCATGAAGCTCACTGACTTGGGGCGGCTGTAAGATAGAAAAACTTTCACATTCTTCACAGCGTCACATCTGGTAAACCAACCGTGAGGCATTCATTTTAATTAAGCCAAGGACTTACGACACACCTGCAGCATCTTTTCTATGGAATGTTTAAGCTCAAACATTGAAAATGGATGTTGGCCATTCTCCAATCTGTAGTCATGCATCACATCACCAGAGGACTGTCTTTCTGCATACATTCATGGATTGTCTAATGAACTTGAAGTGTTCACCAGCTCAGGGCATTTGTGCTCTATGAGGAGATTTTTGTATGGTACAGACTTTACAGAGTTTTTTGGGTGTTTTTAACCACACAGCAACACAGACAAATGTAAAATGGTGTTTGCCTCCAGAAATCAACAGTGGACTATGGTAACTTGGTCACATTAGAAACAGTTGCTGTATGTCTGTACTACAAGTTTGTGTGTGTGTGTGTGTGTGTGTGTGTGTGTGTGTGTGTGTGTGTGTGTGTGTGTGTGTGGCCAGAGGTTGGACTGTTGTTGTCCTAGAGTACTCTGAAAGGGTGTCAAACATGTAATACACACAATTCTCTCAAGTGCTGTTCTCTCCCTGAGGGAAACTGTCAAAGTATGGTAATGCAATTTCAACTCTGCGTAACATCATTATGTGTTTATGGGCTTAGTTAAAAGATTTTGGATCTCTAAAAAAAAGTGGCCAAATAACATGCAGCCATCTGTATTGGCTGCCCTGGAAAATAAGTCAACTGAAAAACAAAGCTTTATGTGTTTATGTTTATGTTTAATATACATGTATTTTTAGATTTCTATTTCAAGGCCGGTATGATAGAGATTTTTGACTGCAATGAAATCACAGGAGAGAATGAATTTCAAATGAATCCAAGGTGTACTGCAAGTAATTTACCACTTTCAAACATCAAAGTCTCACTCCTAAATTCTTATTTTTAATTCCCATCTCTCCCCGTCACACCCGCTCCCTCTTTTCTGCTAATTCTCCACATTTCTACCATGCCTGCCATGGCAACGGCTGATGCGCCAACGGACAAACCGAGGGAGTAGTGGGAGGGGCTGTGTTCAGGCGGGGTCAAAGGGCGTCAAGCAGGGACCACCTCCTGAGAGCTACAGAAAGCCTGCTCCTTTGTTAACAACACAATTGGGACCCGTTTCCTGGGCAACCGCGCAGTGTACCTCGGGTTGGGGGAGGGGCGAGCGACAAAAGACTGAGATAGGGCAGAGAGAAGGGGAGAGAGGGAGGGGTCGTCTCCTTCTTCGGCAAGGAGGCTGTGTCATTCACATAACTGTTTATTAAGCGCATACCAGTTGTTGTTTAGCCAGAGAGACACACACATACACACACAGACACAGTCTATTCAGTGTGGAGCTAATAAACAGCTTGTTTGACATTAAATAAAACAGAGGTCTATTGTAGCTTGAGTTTATCAGATCATAACCTGGTGTTGTTTTGTGTACTTCGACTCTAGCTGCTAGCCTTATGACACCTGTTTGGCTGACATCTTAAAGAATGGTATTTTACACTTGTGATCAAAGGATTTCATACCCCTGGAGAATTGGTAATAGATGTACTATTTTCAGAGAAAACATGAGTGAGCAGGAAAAACAAATTTTTCTTTCATTTCTCATGGGATTAATATTCAACTCTAGGTCATAACAGAATGACACAATCATAATAGAAAACATGGCAACAAAGAAAATAATGAATTGACTCCTGTTCAAAAGTCTGCATACCCTCAGTTCTCAATACGGTGTACTGCCCCCTTTAGCATTATTGACAGCGTGCAGTCATTTGTGATAGTTGTCTATGAGGCCCCAAATTCTTTCAGGAGGTATAGCTGCCCATTCGACTTGGCAAAATGTCCAGGTCATGCAAAGTCTTTGGTCATCTTGCATGAACCGCACGTTTGAGATCTCCCCGGAGTGGCTCTATGATATTAAGGTCAGGAGAATGATGGCCACTCCAGAATCTTCACCTTTTTCTGCTGTAACCACTGAAGGGCCAACTCGGCCTTGTGCTTAGGTTCATTCTTGTGCTGGAAAGTCCAAGAGTGTCCCATGCGTAGCTATCGTGCAGAAAAATGCAATTTGTCTGCCAGTATTGTGTGATAACATGCTGTATTCATCTTGCCATCAATTTTCACAAGGTTCCCTGTACCTTTAAAACTCACACCCCCCCAAAACAACAGTGAGCCACCACCATACTTCACAGGGGGATGGTATTCTTTTTACAATAGGCCTTGTTGACACCTCTCCAAACACAGATCCGCTACCTCTCAGGCATTATTTGTCTATTTCCATCACTGTTTGCCATTGACAATGTAAATATTAGAATAAAAGGGATAAGAGTTCAATCAAGTTCTTATTCTTCATCAATAATTCCTTGTGTACTGATATAAAACTGTCATGTGCGGTAGAAGCGCAGAATCTTTCTACGTGCTGAAACCAGTGTTGCCAGGTCAGTGAACTTCCTGCAGGAGCACTATTTCAATAAAAAAAAATGTCTCTAATGAAGAAATAATAGTTAAGAAATTAAGAGAATAAGGATAAAATAATCAGTTAAACATGCATTTAATTATAGAGACAAGTATTGGGAAAATATATCAACTCTGTTGTGCATGAAGAAATTGAGCTAATTAGTATGTACTTTCCACGGTTTTGAGTCATGTAATTTTCCAGATTGGTCTTGTTTTGATTCGTGGTGTCAGCATAGTGAGTAATAATCAACTTGAAACTAACAGTGGTAATTAACTTCTGAAAAGTCAAACAAGGAAATATTGTTGGAAAACCAAGGTAAAACATTTGTTTTCTGTGAAGAGGTAATTATCATTACTACTGATGAGTTTCAGAACTATCCTGTGCAAATTTAATGAGTTAAGCTCTCAGTTGAAAATGAAGCATTGGTTTCTGCTGTGCATGTTTCATTGACAGCATCCTAACAGTGCAAGTCAGCCCTAAAATCCAGAGTTAAAGCAAACGTCTCTGCTTGGCTACCAGGCTTTTCATTACTAGGTATATACATGGTTGTGTTTCCATGGTTGAGTTTTGTGAATGGGTCTGGCTTAATTTGCTGGAAAAGGTCTGGTGATTTCTGTAAGACAGCGAATGGGGTGTAGAATTTCACTGGTGAAAAGGCTACTTCCTCTTTAAGAAACACGCTTATAAAGCTATTTCTTGACAGAAATTCATATAGGATATTATTTTCCTACACTATGTGGTGTTTTGTTACACAGAAAAGCATAAATTCATGACAGTTATGAAAGACGGACCTGTGATTGCCACAATTCCTTTCGAAATGGGAAAGTAAGAAATAAAATGATTAAAATCATTATACCCATTACTATTTTTATGTAATGATGGTATAAGTGCAAAAAAGGGATTTTTTCATAGACTCCTCAAGGAAATACATTGATTCAAGTAAAGAAACCAGCGAATATTGGCCTTTGAATTACTCCGTTTGTAACCCCACACACTGGTCCGCTTCCAGAGGAGTACCAGATATGTTTTCCTCCAATATAGACCCCTCTGGTGCGCTACCCAGCAGGGAGTTTGTAGATGGGTACACCATCCATACTGTGATAGATGCGGACTGGCATGGTGCAGCTGTAATGGGAAAGGGTGTACTGAGCTGATGCGTTATTTTCCTCTTTTTTCTATTTGTTCAATTACCTCTGAACTTGCCGGATCCTTCTCCCTCTCATGGGCCTAGATGTTCCGGGGCCTTTGAATTTACAAATTAAGCACTGGTTGTGACCATGAGGGTGTGTTTTGGTCTCGTCACTCCAAATTACAGAAGCTATGAGGCGTGTTAAGGTGTTGTCAGGCATATTGTAACCAACCTTTTTTGTGGCACTGGCACAGTAGAAGTTCTTTCTGGCAACTTCACCATGCAGCTCATTTCGTATTGTGCTCCTTGATACAACAACACCATATTTTTCCAGAGCAGCCTGTATGTCTCCCGAGGTTACCTGTGGGTTTTTCTTTGTATCCCTAACAATTCTTCTGGCAGTTTTGGCTGAAACCTTTCTTGGTCTACCTGACCTCGGCTTGGTATCAAGAGATCCCTGAATCTTCTACTTTTTAATAATTGATTGAAAAGTACCGACTGGCATTTGCAAGGCTTTGGGTATCTTTTTATATCCTTGTCCAAATGTATGCAGTTCCAGGCCCAGTATTTAGCCTGCTCAGTGCATCCATGTGAGAGCTAACAAACTCATTGACTATTTATACACAGACACTAATTGCAATTGAAATGCCATAGGTGTGGAAAATTAACACTTATTTGCTGTTTTAACCGGTGTGTGTGTCCTTGTGTGTTTGTAACAATGCCAAACATTCAAGGGAAGGTGAACTTGTGATCAGAGCCATTTGGGTGCTTTCTGTTATCAGTATGGTTTACAAAGGAGGCAAACAACTATGTGATAATTAATATCTTCAACTGATCACTATCCTTACATTACAGTCAGATTTTTGCATGAACAGTCATATTTAATTTAACAATTTCTGCCAGGGTATGCAAACTTATCAACAGAAACATACGTGGATTCATAATAAAACGGGTGAAGTGTCTCTTATTTTTAAACGTATAAATGTAAATAAGGCCAATAAAAAATAAAAATATTAAAGTATCCTTCATTTATCATGGATAAATGCATATATATATATATATATAATGCCGCCATATAAATCATAGGTTTGCTACAGTCAGTGGACAGTTGATCAAAACCAGGTACTATTGTCTCATTATTTGTTGAAAACTGTGGTTTTCTTCTGGCAATTTGTCCAAACAGTTTGTTGGCATGGATGTGATTTTTATGTGAGTTATTATATAAATACCCCATGAAATCAGGATGAAAGTTAACCACTTTAAAGTTCCTACTGACTCAGATTAACTTTAGTTCATAAGAACTCCCAGGAATTCCAATAATCCTGCAGATATTTATTAAAAAATCTTCATTGAGAATAGTTTTTTACTAAAGGGCCGAATAATCCTGAAGTGTAGATGGAGATCGATATGTGTTTTTTCCTTCTAAGATCACAGAATGGATAATGTCAAACAAATAGTAAATTCTCAACCCCTCAGGCTGCTCTCACTTCAGCAGTGGGGTCACATTAAGGTCAGAGCCACAACAAGCCCCGTAAGGCTGACTGACTCAAGACTTCATTTTGAGATGTGTAATTTGTGCACCAAACGGTTAGTTACCACAGAGCCAAAACCCCAAAATGAAAAGCACTGTATAGAAGACTGATTAAATGAGGGCCGGGAGTTAGCCTAGAAGATACTTAGTGTTCTCCAGAGAATAGGACTCGGCAGTTATGATACAAATTTCCCAGCTCCAATCTCAGTTGTGGGGAAAAGACATGAAGCTCCTTTAAAACAAAACTTCAGATGGTTTTCCCTGCAGACGGGGATGAAAGAAGACCATTGGTTCTCATCCAAGTCCCAATTTCTCCACGCTACAAGCTATTCATCATCATTACCATGGCTGTTGAGAGGATCTCGTTCCCTTTCAAATCAACTGTCAATCCTCATTTGGCTTCTTCTCTTACTGCTGAAAGATCTGGTTATACCCCTGTGGGCCAGTGCACCGTGCCAGGGATGCTTCAGGAGGACTACATGGAGATGGAGGCGTTTTGGATGGCTCGGTCTTCACCGTTGATTGGTATTCATGTGTTTTCTAAACATCAAACTTGTTGTTCATTGTGTTAACTGAGACATGCTGGTGAAAGCGTGCCTAATCGAACTGAACCAAAGCCTTTCAGTGTAGTGAACACCCAACTAAAACAACTACATTACTGGGCTAGGAAGAGACAGTAAGGCTAGGAGTTCTAATAGAAGCCTAGAACCCTTTGGTCTACATACTTGTACGCTAATATTGCTATGGACCAATAACTAGCAAACGGATTAGAATTCACTTAGCACTGACTAAACCCTTCTAACCGAGGCCAGTATCTTACAAACGGTTATGGGAATCCTACAGGGAAGGACATGGGATTGGGAATATGTTGGGATATTTAAAGCGATAAGCTGGGCTCATTCAGTACAGCTGTGATGTGTGATGCCTCGATCTCTCGAGGCAAGAAAACATTCAGAGGTTAGTTACATAACCAGCAGTAAACCATTACTCTCTCTGTCTCTATCCCTCTATCTGTCTGTCTCTCTCTCTATCCCTCTGTTTTTCCCTATCCCATTATCTGTCTGTATCTCTCTCTTTGTCCCCTCCATGTCAATTCACTTCCAGTAGAGGAGGAGCCCATGGGCATCTCTCCATCTCTTTGGGCTGGGCAAAGAGAGCGAGGAAGCATGGAGGATGTGAGGGATGGACAGATACCGGTAGGTGAAGGGGGGATGGGTGCAGGGCAGAAAAGGAAAGATAGAAACCTCTAAAGTACTGGATGGATCAAGCTAGACAGATTTACCATTAGGATACGATTAATGTAACTAGGCAATGCAGCTGCTCGCTGATTGAGTTCAAATGCCAACTTGTAAAAAAGGATCACTGTGTGTGTGTCAATGATCCGTAGATTATGTGGAACGATAAAAACACGGGTAAATAAAGCACTGAGCCTGCAGCTTATTTCAACAAATGGAATGAAACACTGTCACGCCAACAGGACAGTACTTCACTTCAGCTAGATTTAAATTCCATCCAAAGTTGAGTCTGGAGAGCAGAGCCTGTTACATAAATTATTATTCTTTTTTGCTTGATATTTATTTTTGGTGATGGGTGGGGCCGAGTAGTAGTATATCCCCAGTCTGACTATCATCCCATTGTGCCAATTTGCACAGCCCCTTGCTAGACCCACATCTTCTCAGAATGTTGCGACCAGGATATTAACCCTGGCCACCGTGACACTGTTGTTTAGAACTCATCTCTACAAAAAAAGTATATAAAAACCATTAACGTATATAAAAACATTAACTAAGTGTAAGTCATTCTGGATGAGAAGGAGCAAAATGACTAAAATAATAAATGTCATTGCTATTGACCAGTCTGTCAAGGCAGAAACAGCAGGTCCCAGACAGGAAACATTTCCAGCTGCAGCACACAAAAGCACCACAAAATTCTCTTCACAGTCTTTAAATAATTGAATGCTTTAAGAAAATGCCCCCAAAAGAAATTTTAAAAGTTAATTGATCTCATAATGTTTTCGTAATATGTTCTCAGTCCCGTGGGCTAGAGGAGCTAACTAAAATTAGGCTGCCACTGACAGTATCAACAATATTACCGGTTAGCCTTGCTAGCAGTCAGTAGTGTCCATGGGGCAGACCGTACAACAATAGAGCTCTACACAGACAAATACAGTATGCATTATAATATTCTAACAGAAAAGGGGTTCCAAAATGGGAAAGTGTTCTGCCTAGAACAATAAATATTGTATTACCCTTGTGTTACCCTTGACAGTCATCCTTAAGATGCTCTGCTTTGTAACATACCTGGGTAATCAGCAAGTACTTGTTAGCACATACGTGCTTGTAGTTAAACGCACTCTGTGACCGCTAACCAGATTCAAGGGAGAAAAAACTTCTGAGTTTTAGGTAATACATATACAGGGGGTTCTTTGAAAAACCATTCAAGGTGTTCAAGAACCAACAGTGTTTTTGGCAGAGATGGGTATATTTAACCACACGGCAATATTTGTCAGACCACATGGTCCATGATTCAAATTATTATAAAAAGTAATTCATACACAAGGAATGTACTGCAATTAAGCCCCACAGGACATGGACGAAATATGGGAACAGATATCCTAAACTGAAATAACCATTTAAGCAGGATTTATGTTGATTTTACAGTGTTCAGTTAAAATATGTGTGTTTTCCTCTATATTTAGACAATGCGCTACTACTCAGACACTAGATAGGTGGAAACGCATTTCTCTATCCAAACTAATTGTCAATGGCTGAGTGGATAGTAGAGAGGAAAGAGAGAGCGATTGCAAAGAGGAAAAAGAGAAAACTACACAGAAAAAATATTAAGAAAATATTGTGTGTGTGTGTGGAAAGAGAGTGCCCTGAATAACAGTGTTTGTTTACCTCCATGGCAAGGGCAGCGCTCTGTTGGTCATAGTGGTTCAGGAGGTTGGGCATGAAGGTGGAGTTGTAAGGCAGCCCCTGACACATGCGCAGGGTGATCGGTTCACAGGTGAACATGCTGTGGCTCCCAGCTGGGGACTCCATGGGAATGGCCTTCACCACCACAACCATCATTATAGACACACACAGTAACCGTAGCAGGCCCATGGCCCCTGCAGGCAGGGTTAGTGTTGGTGGGGGAACAGGCTGAGTCATCAGCTTCATACACACAGAAGTTTGGTGAGGGAGGCTGAGCGGTCGTGGTGTGGGTAAGTGCCCTTCGAGGTACAAATTGGTTGGGTGTCTTGTGTCAGAGAATGAGAGTCTGTGTGTGGGTATAATCCAAGATGGCCACCATGGCAGAAGCTGGCTGTATCCATCACCTTCTTGAGTCATAGGAGCTCCATCACCTGAACATGAGGCTTGGCGCTGTCTGTCTGGCCACTCTGTTTCGATTATAAACAATGGCTTGGCTCAAACCGTATACGGTATCCCTGGAATAGCACTAAATATCACAGGATCTAGAGTGAATAAAAAATGGAAATGTCAGCACATTTTAGCCTGACAGTTATTCAGAATTGCAATATCCAAATATAACATGTAACTTCACCCAATATTTTATAGTTGTCATGTTATAAATTATCCAATCATTTCCTTTAAAAGATAATAGTAATTTAGTGTTGGGGTAATGGAAGTTACTAACCGAAATTAAGTTGGTAAAGTACTGTAATTCTATTACTGCATTTTGTATCTGTAAATAAGCATTCCACTTTTGGAGGAGAATAAAACATTTTTTTCCGTTTACACCACGTATAGGACAGCTAACAGATCAACTGCACTTCGAAATATAACACGCTGTACATCCGAAACATGTGATATCCCAACATTGTAGGACCTACCTGGTACGGTAGTGGCTTGCCTGGAACAGAAGGCAACGAATAGGCAATTTAGCGTGCTTAATATCTTTTACTTACTGTGCGTCTCCGGCAGGCTTTAAGTGCATTACATGATTGGAACTATGTCCTACAACTACCGGTAAATAGAAACTATAGTGGTTAAACTGGACTATTGTTGTTTTTATCATTTAATGCCAGCTGTCCACTCCAAAGACCGCGCGTAATGGACAAACGTCCGACAAAAATAAAAATGTCATGAAACAGAACAAAAGATGACGGTTTGGCTACCTTATTCAGAAACGATAGTGACCGTAGCTATGTACGCTTGCCAACCTAAACTGATATACACACTTCAGGCGTATCCCGGTGGTATGATACTAATCCTGCCAGCGTTGTTGGCAACACATAATATGTCATGTCAGAAATCATATCCACATGAGTTCCAGAACATTAGTAAAATAAGATTTTACCTCTCTGCGCAAAAAACATTCACGTGTAGGGGGTCTTCGATGCTCCTCTAGCCTGCAACAATGAATGAACAGCCCACACGCCTTTGCCCCTGCTCCATCACACCCTCCCTCCTCTCCCAGCAAGTTTACCAATAGGCGGCGACGTCTTTAACGAGAGAGCGCATTAAAACGCGGACGCGCATCCAATTGAACTACATCCCATTTTCATAAAAAAATATGAAAGTATTAGTTTGAATGATGTTTCCGGATTTCTGTGCACCCCTGAATATATACGTGGCTACATAACTGGAATTAATTAGCAGAAATAAGGAAATAATTAATAATTGCTAAGACTTAATTGCTGAATGAATTTAATCCCTATAAAAGATACCATTTTGTTGCAAATTACATCAACCTCTGGTATTAATATTGGATGAAATCTACTCTTTGTTATTTGCAACATTGTAAGCGATGGCAATGCATCCATTGTACTACATAGATGCCGCACCTTGTATGGATGTTATTTCGGTAGCAACAGCGCCATCCTTGTGTAGTTTGCGCCTCTCACGTCGTTGCTTTTGACTAGGACAGCGTTGGATAAATAGAGACAGGGCTATGGAAGGCCAAAGGGTCTTATCGTGTTAAGAAAACGCGTTCATGTGTATCACAAGCGATGGACTCACCTGAAGTGAGACGCTCGAACGTACCATGGCGTCCAAAGCAAGTGTAGTGTACTGATTATAAAACACAGACTGGGACCGTCTGTTCTTGAATGAACGTTCTTACAATAATGTCCAAAGCAAGTGTATTGGTGTCAAATATTACAAATGTTGTTGTTGTCTTTGCGGTTTAGGTCAAAGGACATAGATGCCCATGGCAACACCTTGATTCTGTGATCAGATAACTATTTCTGTGTATTTCTAGGTGTGCTTTGGATATTTGTCATTTTGGAAGATCCAACCATGGCCCAGTTTAGGCTTCCTGGCAGATGCAGTCACGTTTTGTCCATTATATTATTTATCCTAACAAGTTTTCCAGGCCCTTTGGAAGAAAAACAGGCCCACAAAATCACATATCTACTATCATACTTCACAGTGGAATGGAGTACATTTATGTATGGCTATCCTTCTGCCTATATCAAATCCATCTCTGGCATTATGTCCAAGAAGCTCAATTTTAGTCTCATTTGACCACATAACCTGTCCCATTGAAAGCTCTAGTGATATTTGGCAAAATATAGGCACTTGTGATTGTTGTTTGGTTAAAGCAAAGGCTTTTTTCATGAAACCCGACTAAACAATTTGTGACCCCAAGACTCAACTATCACCTGATATTCCCCAGCTGTGATCCTTGAAGATTCTGTGACCACTCAAACTATCTTCCTCACTGTGCATGGGGTCTTCCTCGCTGTGCATGGGGTCAATATACATACACGTCTCTTCCAGGTCGACTGTCAACATCTCCAGTTTCTAATAGCCATTTCTGAGACATGATACTGTCAGGAAAAGTATGCAACATGCTCATAACATGCAAACACACCTGATGATATAACATTTATGTAAGTTAACATTTTCATGTATGACTTAATATGATGGCCTCCAATATGTTTTAATGACTATTTGTTTAAAGACAGGACATCCACTCAGAAACTGACAAGACATGAACGCAAAACACCTCAAATCTGCACCAAAATATATTGTTTTGTCCTTGTACCGTTACTGTACATCTCATGCATTTGTCTATTTGAATAAAAATATTGTTTTGTCCTTGTACCACTACTGTACATCTCATGTATTTGTCTATTTGAATGAAGATATTGCTTTGTCCTTGTACCACTACTGTACATGTCATGTATTTGTCTATTTGAATAAAGATATTGTTTTGTCCTTGTACCACTACTGTACATCTCATGTATTTGTCTATTTGAATGAAGATATTGCTTTGTCCTTGTACCACTACTGTACATGTCATGTATTTGTCTATTTGAATAAAGATATTGTTTTGTCCTTGTACCACTACTGTACATCTCATGTAGGTATTTGTCTCATGTATTTGTCTATTTGAATAAAGATAGTTTTATAAAGACAAAAAAAGGTCCAGGGAGATCAGTGAAATGTTTGAAGGTGCTCTTTGTGGTCGGGAATTCATATTAATGTAGAAAAATTAAATTTAAGGCACTCTTCTTCAAAATTATTAAAAAGCCTTTATTTTTTTACTGACCATTTCATAATACTTTTTTTAATAACATAGGAAGAAGCAACCCACGCGTAGCGGCACAGGCTGCCTTCTTCAGGTGGTCTTAGCTATTTGGATGCACGACTTCATTTCAAAGAGATATATGCAGGCCTTTATGAAATGCAGTCTACAACCAGTGAAAATATTGCTCATGTGGCCATGGATGTGCTACTAAGGCTGAAAGGTGAAAAGTTATTTTCACAGATATTGCCTATTCAGAAACTGGGAATCCCACCACCCTAAAACCATTGATCCCAACAAGGTGGAGTACGAGTACCTGCAATGTGATCGGCACTGGGTCAATTCACTTGATGAAATTGCATCCTCCAGCAGCAAGGAAACTACAAGGGCTAATGGTCTCTGTGAAGGTTTTCTTTAAAGGAAAACTGTCCTTGGGTTTATAATGGCAGAAGATGTGATGTGTGATTTGGAGGCCCTGAATGTCTCATTCCAACAAAGACAACAAACCATTTTAAGAAAGGACTGGAAATTAAAAGAACAGAGGTCTATTTCAACAGCATGTACAATAATACATATGGTAGGTCAGACCAAGAGACGTCTCATAGATAGAGTATTGGAGCATAAAAATGCCATTAGAAAAGGCAATTTGGATTGTTCTATAGCAAAACACTCCCAAAATGCCCACAACAGCAATCCAGAAGATTTAATAGTTGAGGGTTTAGAAACAATCAAAAAGAATATTCGGGTTGGCAATCAATTAAAGTTACTCTAACAAAGAGAAACATTTTATATATATATGATTTACAGGCCACAGTGTACCCAGGACTTAATGAAGAAATATATTTCAGTCCTTTTTTGTGATAATTTTCTTTGTATATGTATTTGTTTGCACTTAATTCACAATGTAGCCACCTAGTGGACTCTGTATGTGGATATTTATGATATATGGCCAAACAGTGGACTCGTTTTTTGGTTCTTTTTTGTATATGAACATTGACAGCCAGCCACCTAGTGGATTTGTTTGGCATGCTTCATGTGGTTACTTACCATGTCACTCGGGTGTCTCTAACTAGCGCATACAAAATAAGAGGGGGAACTGTTTGTTTGGGAACATACCCTGAAGAAAGCTGTTTGTGCCGCTACGCGTGGGTAGCTTCTATTATGATATAGCCAGAATGGGCCGACTGCTTCAAGCTGATAGAAGGGCAACTTTGACTGAAATAACCACTCGTTACAACCGAGGTATGCAGCAAAGCATTTGTGAAGCCACAACATGCACAAACTTGAGGCGGATGGGCTACAACAGCAGAAGACCCCACTGGGTACCACTCATCTCCACTACAAATAGGAAAAAGAGGCTACAATTTGCAAGAGCACACCAAAATTGGACAGTTGAAGACTGGAAAAAAGTTACCTGGTCTGATGTCTCTCGATTTCTGTTGAGTCAGAATTTGGCATAAACAGAATGAGAACATGGGTCTATCATGCCTTGTTACCACTGTGCAGGCTGGTGGTGGTGTAATGGTTTGGGGGATGTTTTCTTGGCACACTTTAGGTCCCTTAGTGCCAATTGGGCATAGTTTAAATGCCACGGCCTACCTGGCCTACCTGACCATGTCCATCCCTTTATGGCCACCATGTACCCATCCTCTGATGACTACTTCCAGCAGGATAATGCACAATGTCACAAAGCTCAAATCATTTCAAATAGGTTTCTTGAACATGACAATGAGTTCACCGTACTAAAACGGCCCCCGCAGTCACCAGATCTCAACCCAATAGAGCATCTTTGGGATGTGGTGTAACGGGAGCTTCATGCCCTGAATGTGCATCCCACAAATCTCCATCAACTGCAAGATGCTATCCTATCAATATGGGCCAACATTTCTAAAGAATGCTTTGTTGAATCAATGCCACGTAGAATGGAGGCAGTTCTGAAGGCAAAAATAAGGGTCAAACACAGTATTAGTATGGTGTTCCTAATAATCCTTTAGGTGAGTGTATGTATATAACTTGTATGTCTGATATCGGCAAATCTGGTGGAAACATCCTCACATACAGTATTTGTCAAAGTATACATATGTGACATCTATTTCCACATTTTGTAATAAAAAAATTGAATTAAAAAATATGGTAATATTTTAAAATATATGTTCAGTTTTTTTATATATATGTATGGCCATATATGGTCATATATTAGATTTCCGTATGTGTATCACTGAAAATGTCGTCATATTGGCACCTGTCAGTGGGTGGGATATATTAGGCATTGAGGTACTGTAGCTATACATGATATATATATCATATAGTACTTTGCAAGTGTGTGTTTCTGTCCATCAGGGGGCAGGGACAAGGTGGATGAGCTTGCTCTGGAATTTTCTTCAATTGCTTGTGAGATTTGACTGAGACATTGCACTGTGAAAATTCTAATTTTCAGCAAAAAAATGTTGATAAATTAGTGTTAAATGCTTTGCTGTTAGAACACCTGGGATAAAAATCACTTTCGGTCATGTTTCACAGAATGTGTTACTCAACCAGGTAACATTTAACACAACATTTCAATTTATAATTTGTCACGTTCGAATTTCAAAGAGGAAATTATTACCTACTTCATTAATGTTTTTTTGTGTGCAGAGTTGTAGTTAGCCATAATCCCTGCCTTTCCACAAAACCCTTTTGCCCATCTGCAGCCAGTTATAAAATACGCAAGGCAATGTTTGGGGGCCATACAAACAACATCAAAATGCTGCATCCATTTCTCACTATTTTTCTATACGTTTTAGAAATCCCAGCTATTTTTCACTTCCAAAAATTGTTGTTGTTTTGCAGGATGATGTCCTACCTACATCATTGCTGAGTTGTTATTTTGTCATTTTCGATTCCTACTTCCTGTCTGTAATGTGTTTAGTAAAAAAACTTCATACATTTCTTAATTTATTCATAAAGTTCTTAATAAATCCATGAAAAAAACATGAACAACTTAAGTTGAGTCGCCATAGCTACAGCTGTGTTTAACCTACAGGGATGATCCCCCGCTCATTCTTTTCGTATAATCTTAAACTTTCCAAGATTTAGCATGCAGAGGTGGACATTTACTATTTACTTTATTTAGTAAAAGTACTTTTCTGAGTAACTCCTGAGTTCACAAGTTTTGGGAAGTCCCTACATAAGACCAAAATGATCAGGTAAAGGGAGTTCACATATTACCGGTGACCATGATTGATATTTGTAATATGACAGGGGGATGTCACTCTTGCCTGTTTTCAAAACTTGAAAGCCCTGCATTTGTAATATGTAACACCAATACACTTGCTTTGGACAGCATTGCAACAACGTTCATTCCAGCGCGTGTGTTTTATAATCAGTAGGCTACACTTGCTGGACGTTATGATAAATTCGTGCTTCTATAACAGGCGAGCCCAGCGCTGGTTAATTTACCCATTACACTCGATTTGGACGCCATAGTACGTACGAGCGTCTCACTTCAGCGGATCCCAGCGCTTGTATACACACATTACATTCGTTTTCAACGTTATCCATAATAAAGACACAAGAACGCGTTTTCTGAAAACGACACGACCCTTTTGGCCTTCCATACAGGGGGCGGTACAGCCATCAGTACAGCCCATAGACTGTATGTGGTACAGCCCAGGGTACACCCATTTCTATGGAAACTGGTAAACTGTACGAGCGCTTCAAGAACACTGTGACATTTCCCGGTAATTATATGCACAATAAATGAATACTTAACGCGGTTGATTCGTGATTAGGATTATAAAGACATGCTTGACTCATGCTTCCGCGCGGTCTGGAGGAAATAAGGGTAGGACAAGCACTGACCTAATAGATTATTCAGATGATGATGTATACTATTGAGAGAGCAGAGCTAATGAAGGCATTTTTTGTCTATTTTCTGCATTGAGTTTACCTGAACTACACAGACTATAACACAGATTTATGCACAGAAATAGTGATATTTATTCCAACATCTTTTTACCAGGAAATAACGTATTCTCCTCCCGAAGAGAGCTCGGTAACCTGTAGCATCTGATGTCCAGTCCTGCTGAAACATGTCCTTTGCACCAAGAGTGTCTCTAACCTCGGCCAAGATGCAGACCAAAATGAGTTCTTGGACTCCTCTAAACCACCAGCTTTCAAATTGCATTGTAATAGTAATAATCTACATGATAACATCATCCGAATAATAAACTCAATCATATTCAAGTTTTAATGTAATATTGTATTTAATAGGTGTTTGAAGAGAGAAGAAATCTGCTGGGAAAGTGGGTGAGTATATAATAAAATGTAAAGGTATTAACAGATCCCTTCCAAAAACAGGGACAATATTTTTAAGATAAAGTAATACATCTACATATACACAATTGTTTTACAATGTTCACTAGTCTACAGGGACATGTTTCTCAGTCTGAAGAATGAGCTGATACATAGAGTAAACATGTCATTCAGGTCTGTCTGTCTGTTCTTCAGTTTGACAAGTGGAGTGACAGCCAGAGGAAGGCGGTTCTACAGGACTTCTTCTCGCGGTGTTCTGTGGCCCAGCTGCGTTTCCTCCATCAGAACTTAACCGAGAGGGTTCCAGAGGAGAACCTAGACTTCACCTGTGTGCTGCCCAGGGTTCTGTCTCTCTATGTGTTCTCCTTCCTGGACCCGAGAAGCCTCAGCAGATGTGCACAGGTACCATCAGACTCAGCACAGGTACCATCACACACCAGCACAGGTACCATCAGACTCAGCACAGGTACCATGAGACACAGCACAGGTACCATCAGACTGAGCACAGTTACCATCAGACTCAGCACAGGTACCATCACATGCAGCACATGTACCATCAGAC
>JACXGM010011448.1:0-24988 GCA_016801145.1 Umbra pygmaea | reverse complement strand
ATAATTTGAAATTGAATTTATTAGTTTGAAACTGATTTACAATAAAGTTGAAACTGAATGTAATATTTGAATTTGAATTTGTAATAAGAATTTGAATTCAGTTGCACTGTGTAACATTTCCCAGTTCCCCTTCCCTGAGAACTACAGCTTCCCTATCCTAGACTGCTCAGAACTACAATTCCCATAACCCGGACTCAATCACCCAAATTCTGTACAACTGCTCTCACCCAGTCTGTATTTAAGGCTTATTATGGCCTGACCCGTGCATTGTTTATTCAGTATTGTGTTTTGGATAATCCTCTGTACCTTCGCCTGATCTGTTACTGCCTTGTTTTTGAAAAGCCTGCCTGCCTGAGAACCTGATCTGTGTACCGACCTCCGCCTGTGTTACTTCCTGATTAGTGTACCAACTTCTGCATGTCTGACTGCCTGCTTTTTGGCTACTAACCTGTATAGAATAAACATTATTGTTCTTTTTACCTCTTGGGAGTGATTCGTTACAGAATACCTTGCCATTTAATGACTGCTACTCCTTCAGGGAGGAAGATTGGGGCTCAGGTGGTACCGGCCTTCTGCGAGGCCTGGTACTCTGGGAAAGACCCGCTGTGGGATTTATATGAAGCCTCTTATGAAGACATTTTGATCAGGGAGGCTATAGATGGCGACTATGTCCTCCCTCGTAGTGTCTTCGTGGCTCCTGCCCATTTCGAAACTCCCAAAATGGCCTCACACCTGAGTCTCAAGATGGCTACCAGCCCCAGAACCAATATTGCTACCAGCCCCTGTTCCAAGATGGCTGATCCCAAGATGGCCACCGGCCTCAGTTCCAAGATGGCTAACAGCCCCAGTTCCAAGATGGCTACCAGCCCCACTTCCAAGATGGCTGATCCCAAGATGGCTGATCCCAAGTTTCCTGGCAGAAGCAGCCAGATTCAGATTTAATAATTTCCCGGTACTTCAAGTCAGTTAAAATTGGCCATCCGGTAAAGTGGGCCAAATAATGTTGTAGCGTCATATCTCTTAAAATCTTTACAGCAAAAAATGTGTTTGTTTTATTGTATGAGCTACAACATTCCTTGTGAGCGGGTTTTGTTTGTGCTTAGTTTGCATAACGCATGACATAAATGAAAGGGCAGAGGGATTTATGAAAGAACTATTGGATGCCCGGGAAGTTATATGATTATGAAAACTACATAAAAGATTTAATGTCTGTAAACACGCTTCAAGTCTGTATCTCGTCAGCGCAAAGAGTTATTGAGGCGTGCAGATGCACTAAAATGCACTAAACTTTGTAATTTTATATAAATTATCAAACAACTTCATAGGCCCTGATTATAGTCTTCCATATGTTATTCGGTAATTACTGTATATTTAACTCTACACTTTTTCAATATTGTTTCTAATATAATGTACAAATAAAATCCAATGAAAAATACATTAAGGTTGTGTCATTCATTATTCTCAAATGTTTATTTTTTCATAGTAATGATATAATCACATTATAAGCAGATTTACTCTCTGTAGCCTATTATGTGTTTCCGTTTCCTGGCAGAAGCAGCCATATTCAGATTTAACATTTCAGATTTAACATTACACAAAAATGTGTATGTTTCATTTTATGATCAGCTACAACATTCCTTGTGTGGGAGTTTCATTTGTGCTCAGTTTGCATAACGCATTACATAAATGGAAGGGCTGAGGGATTTATGAAAAAACTATTGGATGCCCGTCAAAAACCCCCGTAGAACCGGTCGTGTTTTGTGGCCGCGAGGTCCGGTCTGAGAGTAGTTATACAGTATATTGGATATATTACGTTTTTAGCAACCTCATTACACTGGTCTAAACTGTGCAGCCTCTTCCGAAAGTGTCTGTGTCCCCAGAACATTTACATCCAAACTGACGCCCATGCCAAGGAAGTTATGACTGTTTAATCTACATAAATTGTTCAACGTCTAGTAACATTTACAGCGTGAGGTTATGCAAAACAAAGCTTGCTTGAACCTGAATAATTTTATACTTCAAGACTATTTATCTTGTCAGCTCAAAGCGTTGCTGAGGCAAGTGTTTTCTCAGACAACTTCAATAATTATCGAACTACTGTAGAAAAATTCTAAAATCAACACAAAGAATATTTAATGAGTGCGCCATACAACCATGATGCAGATCCCGAAACATAGTTTACAAAAGATAAAATTACAAAAATATAACAGCAAAAATATGAGATGTTATAATTCAGGCTATTTGCTTCCGAATAACATCCAACTATTGAACAAATTTTAAAATGAATAAAACGGCAAAACAGCCCCACTTTCCAATTGTGCAACATGCAAATGAAGTAAATGTGGTGGATTTTCATTCTATAGACTTAAGAATTCTAATTCTATAAAGGCAAAACATATATGAAAATAAACCTCTACAGCATGTATATATCCTTTGATATTATCTACTGTTATATAAATAAGTAATTAAATAACATTTTGATTGAAGTTACAAGTGTTATAACCTGTTACATTTTATATCAGAAAGAGGGAAATCAGTTGAATCCATTTGAAATCTGCCTGAGGATTGCTTCTGCTATATGAATGTACGATAATATTCAGGTGAGCAAGGAAATATTGTTCTTCACCAGCTCATATAGTAGCATGGCACTATAGGCAATGAACTTAGATTTTTCCTGTATGGGTGTACTTTTATAATTATTTAGGTTCTTTGTTATTTTCTATTGAATTACACAGTTATTTATTTGTTTATTCATATGAGTAATCTGTTTTGAGCTAAGAAGACCTGCTGTCAAGTCCGAAAATGTATAGATGGAATAACACAAATAAACACTGTGTGAGATGCAATCGTTCCCTTCAAACCGTTCGACAGCTTTATTTGAATGTCAATGGAGTTAGCAACATTCCTGTGTGGGGTTTTTATTTGTGCAGTTGTGCTCAATGGAAGCACTATAGCCTGCCACGATCAGTTCGTTGAACACCGCGGACAGAGGGGTGAAGAGGTGGAGGGGGGGCCATGAATACAGGACTACCTGCGTTTTGATGATGAGGATACAAGAAGGCAATGCTTGGAAACGGACAAGTTTGCTGCACTCTCAGGCTATCATTCATTAAAAAAAGGTTTTACAAAATCCCATTTTAATATATCCAGGAAACACAGGTAAAAAACATGAGTAATACTGAATGAAACCGAATCTACTGAATGAAGTACAAAGACAGTACATCGACTACTATACTTCTAATAGCTTAATTATTATTTTTTACATTATACATCTTTAAAACAAAACATGTTTTACACAATGCCTCTAATTCTCTCATCTCTAATTAGCAAACACAAAGACAACTGTGTGACGTGAAATTGTTTTATTTTCAGTAGGAAACAGGGAAAAATGAATACTGCTGAATAATATTTTAAAACCACCAGAAAATATTTCCATGGGTGCATCTCATACACTATCCATCAAATAAACTAAGCTGTGAGTGTTCCTTCACACTGGTTAACCGCAGCTTTATAAAATATATATAATAGGCAGGACGGGCAGTGTTTAGTTTTTTACTGTAAAATATCCAGGAAATAGGGAAAATGAATGAGACACAGGCTTCTGTGAATGAAATGGCAAAACACGGAGCTTTAGCCGCACTATAGGCTATACTTGTAATTGTGCAACAAATGTGATCTGCATTTTTCTTCACCAGCTCAGTATGTGTGTGTGAGGGGGTTCCCTGGAATGTTGATGGGATAAACCGGTTTCGACGGAGAAGGTGAGTGGGTGGAGGAGGGGCCATGAATATACAAATCCAGTGACGACCTGTGACATGAAATTGATATAAAATGACTGGCTATCTTGTGTAAACAAAACAATTTGTTTTTAGTGTAATGAAGAACAATAGTTTTTCAGAATTTTCACTGATTATTTTGATGACTAACCCTGCTTCTCATGTAATTGAGCTTGTAGGCTATATTACAGCTAACATATTTGTGTAAGAAGGTGTATGAGGGGGGTGGCTACAAAAGAGCAGAGGCTCAAGCCCCCTCTGAGATACAGCATATGACCATTTTAATTTCAATATGTATGAATAGGGTGATAATGACTAATCAATTGACTGGCCAATGAAATACAGCATGTGGCCCGCTTCATTTGAATGTGATTAGAATGTTGTAATGTATTTATTTTAATATTATTTATTTAATAGTAAATAATCCAGACACTCAGAGTAAGCTACCTACAACGTGTAGTTCACAATGACAGAAAGAAGAAATAAGCGATTTAATGCAGCAGCAGCATTGCAGATGCTACAAACCATAGATGAGATGGAGTCAGATGAGGGATCTGAGGCTGAAATCAACGTGTCTGATGCGGAGTCTTTGTCGGATTCCGATCACTACAGTGGCAAGATGGCAGGGTGGAAATGAAGGGACTAATCGACTCCGGGGCAGCAGGCAACTTCTTATATTGTACCATGGCTCAACAGTTGGGCATCAAGCTAATTAAATTATCTTCTCTGTTAAGGATTAATTCCTTGGATGGACAACCATTAGGATCAGGTTATGTTACCCATATGACAGAGCCTGTGAAGATGAAGGTGGGGTTGTTACACAGAGAGGACATCCAGTTCCTGATACTGTCATCCTCACGTGAGCCACTAGTTTTGGGCTACCCATGGTTAAACTTACATGACCCAAATTTATCTTGGAAGAACGGAGAATTGATAGCCTGGAGTGATTATTGTCATGCTACCTGTTTGCAAATTCCCTTCGGAGCTACGTCGGTGGAGGAATGTATGCCTGTCACACCTCGTTGGCGACCGGGCATCCTGAAATTACCAAGACCTCGGAAGTCCTACGTAAGAAGTACTGGTGGTCTTCATTAAAGGAAGACATTACAGATTATGTCTTGTCATGCCCAGTGTGTGCTCAGGCCAAGACACCACGTCAGCTACCTGCAGGTGAGCTCTTCCCACTACCTATACTGCACAGACCATGGTTACACATAGCATTTGACTTTGTGACAGACTTACCTGATTCATCAGGAAACAACACTATACTTATCATTATAGATCGTTTCTCCAAAATGTGCCGTCTTGTGCCTTTTACCCACCTACCCACGGCATTAGAAACCGCTGAATGCTTATTCTCTGAAGTGTTAGGTCAATTTGGCCTGCCAGAAGATATTGTCTCTGATAGGGGATCTCAGTTCACCTCCAGAGTTTGGAGAGCTTTCTGTGAGATATTAAGAATTACAGTCAATCTCACATCTGGCCATCACCCACAATCTAATGGACAAACAGAAAGAATGAATCAAGAAATAGGAACGTTCTTAAGACAACAATGTTCTACCTGACCACAGGATTGGACCCGGTATTTACCATGGATAGAATATGCACAAAACTCATTAATCCACTCTTCATCACGTTTAACACCCTTTCAGTGTGTTTTAGGGTACCAACCCCCCCTTTTCCCTTGGGACACAGACACCAGCGCCGTTGCTTCAGTGGAGGAGTGGATTACCACCTGTTCAAAGGTATGGGACGCTGCCCACCAACACCTGGGGAATGTCTCACAGAGACAGAAACGCAATGCAGACCGCAGGAGAAGACATACCATAGTATATCACCCAGGCCAGAGAGTCTGGCTTTCTACCCGAGATATCAGGTTCAAGAACCAGTGTAAAAAGTTTACGCCAAGGTATCTAGGCCCATATAAGGTTTTGCAAAGAGTTAACCCCGTCACCTACTGGTTACAACTACCCAGAAACCTCCTCCGGTTGGCGTTGAAGGTGGACCAGCCTATGCCATCAATGCATTGGTGGACTCTCAAAGGCGTCGGTCTGGCTTGGACTACCTGGTTGACTGGGAGGGGTACGGCCCGGAAGAAAGGTCTTGGGTGCCCGCCTGCGATGTTCTGGACCCGTCCTTGGTGGAGGAGTTCCATAGAGGCCATCCTGATCGTCCTGGTCCTAGGCCCCGAGGACGACCGCCTGGACGAAGGGTTAGGGCGTCGGGAGCCGCCCGTCAATGGGGGGGGCTCTGTGAGGGTTCCCGGTCCAGGTCAGGTTGCCTCCACACCAGAGACTGAACAAACACCATTTCCAATTACACACGAACGCAGGACACACCATAGAGAGCAATCACCTGAATACTAACACCTGCCACAGCACCACAGTATAAAACCATGACACACACACAGCCTCATTGCGAGGTATTGTCTTTCTGTAAGCAAACTGAGCATTCTAGAGTATCTGATTTACCTGTGTATTGACCATTGTTTGTTTTCCACTCTCAAGATTTCGCCTAGTGTTCTGTACTGTTGCCTGATTCTGCCCTTGACTTTGCTGCCTGTGACCTGATTACGCTCCTTGGATCCTGATTTACGTACTTCTGCCTGTGCCTTCCTGGTTTTGACCTCTGCCTCCCGACCACGCCAAGCCCTGCACCTGTGTACCTCTCCCTGAGTTTCCTTGCTACCGACCCTGCTTACTGACCTAGCCTAAGCCTTGTGTTATTGCACTTCTGCCATTGGATCCATCTGCATATTTGTCACAGTACAGTCTATTCCCATTAAATAATTTTTATTCCTTCTTACGGAGTCATATCGTTACAGCGCAAAGCATTTGAGGCAAGCAGATAATTCTATAATTATAAAAAACTGTACATAGAAAAATTCTATAATCCACACTGCACCTGGCAGATATGTTTGCTATTGTATTTGAACATAAAATATTACAAAAAATATATATATAATGGGTGTGCCGAACCATAATGCAGATCCCGAAACATATTTGCTCTGAATTTGTTAGTTGAAAATCATTCACATTCTATAGAGCCTATAAAATTATGAAAATACAACAGCATAAATATGACATGCTGTAATTCAAGCTATTGTTTCCGACACTGGAACACATTTTAAAATGAATAAAACTGCAATTTCTGATTGCGCCGTTAGTTGAAAATCGTATTAAAAGCATTAGCTGGTTTATCTCTGAATTCAGTAAATGTGGTGGATTTTCATTCTAGACTTAAGAATTGTCATTCTATAAAGGCAATATAATACCATCAAAAACAACAAAAATCACAATTGAGGTGATTCTCGAGCATCAGGAGGTGATGCTCTTGATGGCTGGATGCTGTGATGGCTTGGCTGGAGGCTTCGGAGGAGAGAGCGTTTTTTAATGAGGGTGAATTGTATGCTAATGACACTGATGGGCATCAGCAGTTGGCGGTTATAGGTAGTTTGGAAGGCATGGCGGTTCTAGTGTTAATGAACTGGGAGGGGTTTCTGAATCCAAACGCAATGCTTGCAAACTGTAACGCTTTGTAGATAAAATATGTTGTCCACAAGTATTCTAAATAAGGAAAAGTCCTGTGGAGACTGCTAAGATTAAGGGTCAGTCATAGGTCTGTAAAGGGTTGGGCAAATCCCTGCTGTCGTGTCTTCTCAAACATATGGCGTTTTTTGTGGCTGGTGGCTGGGTTTGCCATGGAGCCCGGCCGGGCACAGCCCGAAGAAGCAACGTGGCACCTCCCTCTCCATCCCATGGGCCCACCACCTGTGTGAGGAACCGCTGGGGTCGGGTGCGCTGCCAAATGGGTGGTAGTGAAGGTCAGGGGCCTCGACGGACCAGACCTGGGCGGCAGAGGCTCGCTCTGGGGACGTGGAACGTCACCTCTTTGGGGGGGAAGGAGCCGGAACTGGTGCGGGAGGTGGAGCGCTACCAATTAGATCTGGTGGGGCTTACCTCTACGCACAGTCTCGGTTCTGGAACCATTCTCCTGGATAGACACATGGAGAGGCGTGATTGGGAAGAACGGCCTCCCTGATCTAAACCCGAGTGGTTGTTTGTTGTTGGACTTCTGTGCTAGTCATGGATTGTCTATAACGAACACCGTGTTCGAACATAGGGATGCTCATAAGTGTACTTGGTACCATGCACCCTAGGCCGAAGGTCAATGATCGATTTTATAATAGTTTCATCTGATCTGAGGCCGTATGTTTTAGACACTCGGGTGAAGAGAGGGGCGGAGCTGTCAACCGATCACCAGCTGGTGGTGAGTTGGTTCAGGGGGTGGGGGAAGACTCTGGACAGACCTGGTAAACCCAAACGGGTAGTGCGGATGAATTGGAAACTGGAGGAGGCCCCTGTCCGACAGACTTTCAACTCACGCCTCCGGCTGAGCTTTTCATGCATCCCTGTGGAGGTTGGGGGCATTGAACCCGAGTGGACAATGTTCAAAACCTCCATTGCTGAAGCTGCGGTGGGGAGCTGTGGTCTTAGGGTCTTGGGTGCCTCAAGGGGCGGTAACCCACGGACACCGTGGTGGACACCGGTGGTCAGGGAAGCCGTGCTTCTGGACAGTGTTGATGTATGGTTTCTGCTTTGCATAGTAAAGCATTTAACAGTTTTTCTCAAACACTTTGGCACAATCGGCAAATGACTAATAAACTCTAGTAAAACTATATGATGAATATGTGTTATGTGAACATTTGTCATTTATATGTAATGACTATAGTCATTTCTCATTGATTTGGCACAAAATTCATTGAGAAAGCCTTGAAGATCAAAATAGTTTGCCTTAATTTTCAACTTAATGATATCACTGTCAAATGCAAGTATACACATGTTTATTGTGTAAATCCCCACATGCTAAATAGAACAACCAACAAGCACAATAAACTGTCACACATACAGAATATTAAAACATAACATCAGTACATGTGGTGTGTCAGATGAATAGACTTAGGTTAAATCAGTAACAATTCAATTCCCTCAATATTTAGAGCAACCAATCCCAAATGCTGTCCAATTTAGCTGAGAGGAATATGAATAGTATGTTACACAATGTGGGATATGTGTAACTGTATTATTTACAATATAAAGTAATATTATTGGTGTCGGTGGTCACTGTTGATGTGCCAGCCCAGCGTGGAGGCAACATTACAATGTTTATTTCAGGAAAAATCTTAGCAGGGAACTCCTTTCTGAGATTCAGTGGGTAAGAAGTAAGCAGATGGCCCAGTTTTTAGGGAGTCAGACTTGTAATCACAAGGTTGCCAGTTCAATTCCCGACTGAGCCAAATCTTGTTGTGTCCTTGGGCAAGACACTTCACCCTAATTGCACCCAGGTTGTTGCTGTAAATAGGAAATTGTTTTTAGTCAACTTACCTGGTAAAATATAATGTATTGGGGAATGATTTGTTGCCCACCCATGTTTATTGATGAAGTTTCTCCCACCACACTCCCCATTCCTGAATCCCATTGAGTGGTTATTTTCTGCATGAACATGGAAGGTCTATCATCACTATTCTTAAAACCTGATGTCTTTACTGGGTTCAATGGATGCTGGTTGTGAGGATTTCACAGCAGTTCGTTGTAGGCGGTATCTACGTCATGCCAAAAGATTTTTCCCTTGTTGCATTGCAAGGGAGGATATCTGTCACAATGCAGGTTTTGTGTTTTTTCTGTACAAGTTTTTTTCACACCAAGGGCATAGGAAAAAGTTAGATATGGGGGGGCATATCATATATTTTTCACAAATTGGTCTTATTGTTGCAACATTGGGGGCAACATGTCCCCGTGGTCCCCCACATTCCTACACCCTTGATGTACATACAATGGTGAGACTATTTTGAATAAATGTTTATTAAAAGTGTAGTGTGTATATTGACGTTTTGACATCACTACTATTCAGCTGCCTACATAAAGTATAGTGTAACTTTAACAATTGGACAATTTTACATGGTGGGTACCTATCACACTTTCAGAGTAAACTATCATTTGACAAGTAGTCTTTGCAATTTCACTGCACATTTGTTCATGTGACGATTCCTTTCCATAGCATATAAAGGTAGAGGCAGGCACAAAGGAGATGCAATACCAATGTAGTTTATTTAACATATACTGGTTGAAAGCAATACTGCCACGTGGGGCAAAACAAGACACATAACTATGGAACAAATGGCACAACGCAAAAGGAACATTGATCGACAAGGACAAGGAGGAAACACAAGGGCTAAATACTAAAACAAATGAGGACTAACACAAAACACCTGGGAACCTAATAACAATGACATCACCCACACAGACATAACCGGAAGACCAAAAAACCTGCGAGACATGGAAAGGACACCAGGGGGAACCAAAACATAACAAACACATGGGGCAGAACTTGAAGCACACAGGGCAGAAACGAATACATGTATAACTAAACAGAACAACGAAACCACCATGCAATGCATTGAATACAACAAGGGAGACATTTACACAACAGACCACTAACGAAAACAAAAAGGAAGTCCAGCCTGGGCCGGATGTTACAGTACCCCCTCCCTAAGCCCACCACACTGGGGTGGGCAACACAAAGGGCCCGGGGTCAGGAGGGACAGAGGGCCCGGGGTCAGGAGGAACAGTCAGTTCGGGCAGCCCGGGGACAGGCCGGGCAGAGAGCCCTGGGAAGGGCAAAACATGGGGTCCCGGCACTGGCAGGTTTTCAGTGAACCCCGGCACAGGTAGGGTGTCTGGAAGCCCTGGCAGCAGAGTGTCTGGAAGCCCTGGCAGCAGGGTGTCTGGGAGCCCTGGCAGCAGGGTGTCTGGGAGCCCTGGCAGCAGGGTGTCTGGAAGCCCTGGCAGCAGGGTGTCTGGGAGCCCTGGCAGCAGGGTGTCTGGGAGCCCTGGCAGCAGGGTGTCTGGGAGCCCTGGCAGCAGGGTGTCTGGGAGCCCAGGTGGCTGAGCAGGAGGTCCAGACGACAGCGACGGCAGAGCAGGAGGTCCGGACAACAGTGACGCCTGAGCAGGGGGTCCGGACGACACTGACGGCTGAGCAGGGGGTCCGGACGACAGCGACAGCTGAGCAGGGTGTCCGGATGACAGCGACGGCTGAGCAGGGGGTCCGGACTGTGGCGTCAGCGACGGGTACGGACGGTGGCATCAACGACGGGGGGTCCAGACAGTGGCGTCAACAACGGGGGTCCGGGGACGGTTGAAACCATGGGCCCTGGCGACAGGGGTTCTGGGAGTCCTGGCGGCAGGGTGTCAGGGAACCCTGACAGCAGGGATTCTGGGAGCCCTGGCAGCAGGGGTTCTGGGAGCCTTGGTGGCAGGGGTCCATGCGTCGGGAAATCTGGGGTTCCAGACGACGGAGCAAGGGGTCCGGACTGTGGCGTCCGGATTCCTCCATGCCAGCGTTGTCCCCAAATCAAGGCAGCGGGACCAGGCGGGGTGCCATACACAGACGAGGAGCCCTAACCAGGGATTTACTACCCTGGACCTTTGTATGTGTGTGGCTAGCATGAAAGCTAGAGGAGCTAGGTAAATCAGCCGTAGGCCTAATAGGTGAGCAAGGAAGAGAGCTAGATGAGCCAATACACAGACGGGGAGCCCTAACCGGGGAACTACTACCCTGGACCTGTGTATGTGTGCGGCTAGCATGATAGCTAGAGGAGCTAAGGAAACCAGTGAAAAGAGGGGAGAAGCTGTGCTGGATTTTGGGTGAGTGAAGGGCGCCTACCACACTGGAAGAGAACCGGGGAACCCTGACCTTCAGACGGGGAGCCCCTCCTTGTGGGCTCTCATTCTGGATCCGTTGGCTGAAAAAGTCAGAGTCCTCCTCTGTAAAGTGTAGCGACCCATCCTCCTCCTTGTCCTCCTTCCGGACCTCCTCCCACAGAAACTCACTTCTGAATACGGCTACTCCATCGGCGTCGTAAGTCACGTCCTCCATGGTGTAGCCCATAGACCTGGCCTGGGCACAGATCTGGCGGTTGAGTTCGTCGAGACCCCTCCCAAAATTTTGTCCCCCGAGAGGAAGAGGAAAACTCCATAGGTTTGCGGTTGCTCCTTCGCTGTCTCATTTTTAGGTCGATCAATCTTTCACAAATCCTTTCCATAGCATATAGATGTAGAGGCAGGCGCGAAGGAGTTGCAATACCAATGTAGTTTATTTACATATACTGGTTGAAAGCAATACTGCCACATGGGGCAAAACAAGATATGTAACTATGGAACAAATGGCACAACGCAACAGGAACATTGATCAACAAGGACAAGGAGGAACACCTGGGAACCTAATAACAATGACGTCACCCACACAGACACAACCAGAAGACCAAACAACCAACGAGACATGGAAAGGACACCAGGGGGAACCAAAACATAACAAATACACAGGGCAGAACTTGAAGTACACAGGGCAGAAACTAAAACATGTATAACTAAACAGAACAATGAAACCACCATGCAATGCATTGAATACAACAAAGGCAGACATATACACAAGAGACCACTAACGAAAACAAAAAGGAAGTCCATAATCCGGCCCACCGTGGGCCAGATGTTACAGTTCACAAGGTAAAACATCACATAATGTGCTAATAATCTGTTTTCAATATATTAGAGGATGAATTTCAATATTCAAATTATATTGTTTTTTGCATTTCTCATACTGTCCCAACTTTTTGGGGATTGGAGTTGTAGGTAGCCTAACAGAATAATATTAGAATAGATTATTCAAACCAAAGTCATCATTACAAAACATTCATGTTTGTAAGGGTCTGGATTAGGTAGGAGGCAGAAGTTATTATCCATGGTGAAGTATTCAATGCAAGTAATCAGTCAGATCAAAAAGGAACAGGAACAATCCAAAATACTTAGACAACACAGAAAACAAAGGCTGCAATAGATACGTGCAGTACCCTTGGAGACTGAATTATTCATTTAGAATTATGCTAAATGATATAAACTCACACTGTGACACAGGCAAAATGAACAAACACACAGATCAGTACTTGCAGGGAAACAATAAAAAAAAACACCAGCACAAAGCCCCAGGACTATGTATAAATACTAATGATCAACTGATAGACTGTTGGGTGGTAATAACCTCTTTAGCCTCGCCCCCAATTTGTAAAATTCAGCCTAATTTCTTTTTTTCAGGTATCTTTGGCAATCTTAGGTTAATATGGAAGATCTTGGACATTTTTGACATCTCTGTTTCATAAGATTATGAAAATTATGAAATCTGAGAGGTTAGCAGTACATTTCAAATGGTCATTGATTCGGAAGCATGTCCCATTATTTATGAACAACGCGCATGTGCCACAGGCTGTTGCTAAATGCTCATACATGGACAGTAATAAAATAGTAATTTCCACATAAGAAGATGGATTTTACCTGGGAAAACTATGCTCTATGTCATTACTGGGACTTATTCATGATGAAAAAAAAAGACTGTGTTTTGACTGTAAGTACTACATTTTGTATTACAACATTTTATTTTCCCCACTAAGGCCTGCTTTATTTCGAAGCTGCTAGCAAGTTAATAGCTGCTTTTAGTTGGCATGCATGTCCGATTAGTAATCATACAGCCTGATCTCTTAGAAATCTGTGAAAATGCCACGGAGTATGAACCTCAAAATCCGTGGCAGTTTCACGGAAAAGTCCGCGATTGGCGCACAGTGAGACCTTGCTGTTAACTCGATGTAAGCCTTTCCCAAACCCCTAACCTAAACATAACCACTTAGAAAACCTGCTGTTAATTCGATGGAAGTTAAGGATCCGTGATTATTCCACGGAATATTCAGCCATTCCATGAACCTGCCACGGAATTTGAAGTTAAGTATCCGTGGTAGTATCACGGATTTCTGAGAGATCACGTTGAATCACAAGTACCTATTTTTATAGCTATTGTAAAATGAACACATAGACTAGATTGCTGAGTTTTTAAGCTTTGTAACAATATGAGACATATCTAAAAATTGAAATTGTTAGCAGTGATAGTATAACCCCTTATCTTTCTTAGAGGAAAGAAAAAATATTTGTTTTTGGAACAGGAGCACATCTCAGATTATGCTAGCTAATTATCTCGTTTTTATAGCTATTCTAAAACAGAGACATTGATTAGATATTTTAGTTTTTAAGCTTTGTAAAGATATAAGACATGTGTATATAACTTAGAAATTGAGGTTGTGAGGCGTGTTTTCTATTCGACAGTCAATTCTATTTGAGCTACAAACCGGCCGGCTATGTGTACAAGCTATTTGCTGTGTTTAGTTGGCATGCACGTCCGATTAGTAGTCATAATTATCTTGGTTCAATAGCTATTGTAAAGTGGAGACATAGACTAGATTGCTGAGTTTTTAAGCTTTGTAAAGATACAACACATGTACAGTATATCATGTATACCAACCGTAAATCTCAGAATTTCTCCCAAATTACGTTCTCAGGAAACTATTTTGAAAACCTGAATTACGTTATATGCCGACATATTAAGGGACTTTTTATGTTTGAACTGCACGTTTGTTATTAGGCTATATTTGTACTTCAATTACATTGCTCCGGTACATTTCATTTAGCGGATTTATGCGAGAACATTCCACACATTCCATACATTCCATAGTGTTCAAAATTATATTGCAACATTCACAGTTAAGGTTAGATAGGACGATACTAATGGTTAAGGTTAGGCATGAGGTCACTAAGGGTTAAGGTTAGATATGACGTTACTGAGGTTAAGGTTAGAATTAAGGTTAGGGTTAACATTACAAAAACCGACAATTGCGTGTCTCAATGACGCAAGCAATGTAGAACAAAACACACACAATGTGTCCGACTGGATTTGAACTCGCGAACACTGGGGTGCAAGTCGCGGATTTATACGCCCGTCCACCATGCCCGAACCCCACCCTAGCAAAAACTATGCTATTTACATGCTACGTCATGATCTTCTTATGTTCATATTCAACATTATTCGAGTGTTCAATTTAGTTCCCTACAAACGTAATTGACCCTCTCATACGTTCATATTTGACATATTTCGGTTTTACAAAATAGTTCACTCAGAACGTATTTCATGTGATTTAGGGCTGATGTATACACAACCAAAATTTTTTACTTGTGAGCAGTGATAGTATAACCACTTATCTTTCTTAGAGGAAAAAGAAATCTGTTTTTTGTAAATGGAACATATCTCACATTATGCCAACTAATTATATTGTTTTTATAGCTATTGTAAAATGGAGACATTGACTGGATTGCTGAGTTTTAAAGCTTTTTAAAGACATCAGAGATGTATAACTTAAGAATTGAGGTTGTGAGGCGTGTTTCTATTTGACATCGATTCTATTTGAGCTACAAACCGGCCGGCTGTGTGTACAAGCTTATCGCTGTTTTTAGTTTGCATGCACGTCCAATTAGTACTCATAATTATGTTGTCTCTATAGCTATTGTAAAACGGAGACATTGACTAGATTCCTGAGTTTCTAAGCTTTGTAAAGATATAAGACATGTATATACAACCTAAAAATTTACCTTGTGAGCACTGATAGTATAACCCCTTATCTTTCTTAGAGGAAAGTAAAAATATCTGTTTTTTTTAAAAGGAACACATCTCACATTATGCCGGCTAATTATCTCGTCGTTATAGCTATTGTAAAACTGAGACATTAGGTACATCTCCGAGTGTCTAAGCTTTGTAACGATATTATACATGTATATATAACCTAAGAATTTAGTTTGTGAGCTTTGTTTTCAAACCACCTTCTATATTTTTTGAGGCACTTTTGTGCAAGACTCGTAGCTCACATAATGAGATTAAATGTGTATTCCTATTATAGCTAAAGTAAAATGGAGACATGAGATTTTAAGCTTTCTCTACATATAAAACATGTATATATAACCTAACAATTGGACTTGTGAACTGTGATTGTAATCCAGTTTTTGAGGGTGGTGGGGAAAGTGATCCCTATTAAGTTAAACAAGACTGGTGATTGGGGTGATGAGGTAAACTGTCCTGGAATGAGCAAAGTAAAAGGACAACTTTGGTGCAAAATGAACATAGGTGTCAATAACACATGGGTACCGAGTCGACCATTCTTTGGGATATGTTGACATACTAATTGAAGGTTGTTAGTTTTAGTGCGAACAGATAATTACCTTAAAAACAACTCTCAAATGACCTGAAAGTAAAGATTGTTCAACATAATGGTTTAGGGGAAGGCTACAAAAAGCTGTTGTAGAGATTTAAGCTGTCAGTGTCTACTGTGAGGAACATAGTGATGAAATGGAAGACCACAGGCACAGTTCTTGTTAAGGCCAGAAGTGGCAGGCCAAGTAAAATATTGGAGTGGCAAAGGCGAAGGATGGTGAGGACAGTCAAAAACAGCCCACAGCCCACCTCCAAAGACCTACAACATCATCTTGCTGTGGACTGATGGACTGATGAAACAAAGATGAAGCTATTTGGTGTTAACAAGGGGGATTATTCATGGCGGCAAAAGAACACAGCATTCCAAGACAAACACTTGCTACACATAGTAAAATTGGGTTGAGGTTCCATCATGCTGTGGGGCTGTGTGACCAGTTCCGGTAATGGGAATCTTGTTAAGTTGAGGGTTGCATATATTCCATTCAATATCAGCAGATACTTAAGAATAATGTAGTGGAATCAGTCACAAAGTTGAAGTTACGCTGGGGCTGGATATTTCAACAAGACAAAAAACCTAAACACTGCTTAAAATCTACTCTGGCATTTATACAGAGGAACATGTACAATGTTCTGGAATGGCCATCCCAGTCCCCAGACCTGAATATCATTGAAAATATGTGGGGTTGATTTGAAGCAGACTGTCCATGCTCGGCACCCATCAAACCTAACTGAACTGGAGAGGATTTGCAAGGAGGAATGGTCCAAAATACCTTCATCCACAATCTAGACACTCAATAGAGGCTATAGGAAGTGTCTAGAAGCTGTTATTTCTGCTAAAGGTGGTTCAACTAAATATTGATGTGATATTTCTGTTGGGGTGCCCAAATTTATTCACCTGTCTATTTTTGTTTTAATGCATGTTGCACATTTTCTGTTAATCCATTGAACCTAATTTCAATACCGAAATATTACTGTGTTCTTCAACTCCTTGTACAGATCTGTGGGAGGACGAGGGACGCGCACATGGTTCATCCAACAACATGTCGCCTGAGCTGCCAATTCTCTTTGCACTGTTCACCAAACACAGAAACCTTTTAGTCGGATCATGCATGGGATGATTACGTTCACCGACTATATTTCTGCAATTGAATTTACAGGTAACCGATCTGAACACAAGGTGTCGCTGGAGAGCGATCTAACCCAAAATCCCAGGCAGCGCTATGCCAGTTTTGCGCTGCCCTGCGCATGAAACATTTTATTTATGTGTTTATGAAACATTTCCCCAAACAATTGGGTTTAGATTATGGCTTGACTACACAGAAACACTAAAAAGTCTAGTTAATAGGTACAGTGTTGTGCTTTTCAGATGTAACTATTAATCAATCCAATGGTCATATGTTTGACCCACTCAGTGTGATGTAACATAGAGGAAGATTAATGCCATTTGCATTTGAACAAACCCTGTTGAAGGTGTGTGGTGCTGCTAGGATGAGCCCCCATGGAGAACTAAATGAAGGCCAGGGGCAACCTCAGCAAGTTACCAGTATTAGTAGGAGCACAGAGCCTGTTGATACCCCACCCTTACCACAGCAAACATCCACGTTAACAACATGCTAGCAGTGCTTCAAGTGGAACAAATTCAGTTCAGAGCTATCTTCCCTCTAATTTTCTGCCTCTGTGTCTATACTTCTGCCTGTGCGTGGCAAAGCAAAGAACAGCTTCAGATACAAATATTGTGTGGCAACTAATACCATTTCTATATGTGAACATCTTTTTCCTTATCATTCACAGTATTTGTCACCCCCAAAATTTTTATTGAATGCTAAACTTAATAATATTCAATGAAGGCATGTTGTCAGATCCCTTGCCATGTGTTATCCAAGCTCATTATGCTTTATAAGAGAAGACTCAGAGCTGTTATCAGGGCAACATTTGCACAAGATAACTCAAGGGGTGCCAATAATTGTGTGCACATTTCAGAAAAACATATTCATTTTAATGAAAAGATATTTTTTTCTATCAATTGTTTTACTTTAGGTTTACATTTTGTTAATTTGAAAGGAACATCAATTGCATAAACAATAAAAACTTTTCTCAGCCTGTTATGCAAATTTTTACCAAGGGTGCAAATACTAGTGGAGGGCACTATACTCTACCTACTGTATATAAAACATTTTCACTTATCAAGATTTGCAGAGTTAAAATGAGTCATTCTCAAATGAAATGCAGTCCCTATACACTATTATTTTGCCTTTTATCAATCTTTGGCAATTTGACCTGGGCATATTTTTTTGTTGCTTTCACCTATGTTCTTGATGTTGTTGTTAAGCTTTGTTCATTCATGTGATGATAGGATCAACAAGTGACTTTCATACAAATAAAAAGCCATGAACAAATGAGAACACACCTATTAGAGTAATAGCAGGAAAGCATTTTCACAAATGTACAATAAGAAAAACAACAAATTATCAAAATCATTATTTGTAGATATTGTCAAAAGGTACTTACACAGTGAAGTGGAGAAGTCTTGTACAGTAAGCCAACTCACTGACAATGCATTGAAACAAACAATGTTTTTGATTGACATACAGGTTGACTCAGTACTTTCCTTCCTCTTTAGGTCATTAGCATAAAAAAGTACTGATTCAACTTGACTACTTTAAATATTGGCTTAACTATACGTAAATGGATTAACTATATGTGCTACACCTAATCTAAAGCGGCAAGTAAAATATGTGAGCTTTTTGGATTTACATAACAATGCAGTTCAGACAGGAAACCCAAGTGGTACAGTAGTGATACATTAGTGATACAGTAGTGATACAGTTGGCTCAGCCAGCATCAGCTGATGGCAAGCATGCACCTACCATCAGTCCTCAATTTATCATTAGTGAATGAGCTGCCTATTCAAAGATGAAATATGTAACTTTCCATTTATTTGTCCAGATGGGGCAAATTTAACATAGATTTCTTCTAAATACATTTTATGTTTTTAGTGAACACAGACAATGCATTCCATTTCTGATTATACACATTGTTTTTTGCCCATAATTTGCATTGCTCAGTAGTTACAAGAAAATATTGTTGGGATATGTCAGTTTCATAATATCGTGTATACAGTATAAATGTTACCAAAGAATGTCCAGAGTTCTAAAGCCCGTCCCCCTAGCAAGTAACTTAAGTTGTTTATGAAAGAGCCTTGAAACAGGGCCGACAACAAGAAATTAGCTACAAACTTTTTAAAACAAACATTCTTTTTTAAACACAAGCATTCATTGTGACACTGGGACAGTATTGTGGCCAACTTCACAGTTGAGAAACTCTGCACTAGGTTCTCTGTGGAACCAGTTTGACATTAGTGAATTAGATCATGCTCACCGGCCCTTACCTCTGCTAATTCCATGTCAGGTGACTGCTTATCCAAATATAGGCAGTTATCTACAGTCATGGTCAAAAGTTTTGAGAAAGTCACAAATACTAATTTCCACAAAGTCTGCTGTCTCTCCTAATTATGTCAATTTGCATATATTCCAAAATGTCATGTAACGTGATCAGATGAATTGCAATGAATTGTAGAGACACTCCTTGCCATAAAAATGAACTTAATCCCCAAAAAACATTTGCAATGCATTTCAGCCCTACAGATCATATACCCATCCCCGTCCAAATACTGCCTGCTGCCATTCGTGAGCAAGCTCTGCACTGCTGGTGCCCCGATCTCGCATCTGAATCGACTTTAGGAGACGGTCCTGGCGCTTGCTGGACTTTCTTGGGCGCTCTGACGACTTCATCAGAACAATTAAACCTCTCTCCTTGCAGTTCTTGATGATAAATGGTTGATTTAGGTTAAATCTTACCAGCAGCAATATCCTTGCCTGTGAAGCCCTTTTTGTGCAAACCAATGATGACAGGACATGATTCCATGCAGCTAACCACGGTTGACAAAGGAATAACAAAGATTTCAAGCACCACCCTCCTTTTAAAGCTTCCAGTCTGTTATTCTAACTCAACCAGGATGACATAGTGACTCTCACCTGTGTTAACGAGACAATCACTCACATGATGGCAGCTGGTCCTTTTGAAATGGAGTGGAAATTTTTTTATGGGATTAAGATCATTTTCATGGCAAAGAGGGACATTGCAAATCATTGCAATTCATCTGATCACTCTTCATGATATTCAGGAGTACTTGCAAATTACCATCGACAACACTGAGACAGCAGACTTTGTGAAAATTAGTATTTGTGACCCTCTCAAAACTTTTGACCATGTCTGTATATTATATACATTGCATTGTAGATATCCTGCATTTCCTGCACCCTAAAAGCTAAAAGCCCTTCTTGAAAAAATCGAAATAATCTTAAATCTGGCCAAATTGTCCTGTATCAAGCAAATAAATCTGCCAATCAGGTAAGCAATTTTTACTTGCCAAGGATTCTTTAAATTAGCAGAAAAGTCTTTATTCCTGAGCATATCAAAACATCTCTGATTTCAAAATAAAGTAACTGTAAACTATAAAGTAACTGTAAACTATAACAAGTTTATTTTTCCAAGAAATGCACACTGTTTCTAACTGCCAATACACAAAAAATGTAGAACAAAAGAAAACACATTGTCTAGTATAATTAGTCTAAACAGTAACAATGCACATACCATCTCTCCATTTCAAATGACATATCAATTTCAATGATGCCCAGTAATGAAATCTGACCTACATGTTTCAACAAACACCATATGGGATTATCTACTTACTCGATGAACGCTTGCCATTCAGACATGGCTTTCTTATATGAATGGGTTACATCGCCCATGTCATCTCCTTGCACCTTGGTTTGCAACAGACAAAAGTGTGGCAATAGACTTAGGATACAGTAGGTCAAGTGAAGGCCATGAGGTAAAGAGGCCCCTGATACTACAAGTGTCATCAACTCAACTTCATCAACCTCAACTTCAAATGTTGTCACAGGGAAGGCATTGGGATCTTTTGAGGGCTAGATAACAAAATAGTCAATGTAGAATATTAGGAAACAGCAGAAAACAAGTAACATGTTTAATTCAGTGCTGTAGTAATGTTTCACATATCACAGTTTGAACCATCATACCTTTCATACCCATGAAAATCAAGGGTATGCAATAATGTTTGCCTTCTTCAAAAAATAAGTAATGTCACAATGAACACTTGTTTGCTTGATTTAAAATTGCTTTTATAAAAAAATTGACAATTTTTGGACTGGCAAAATGGCAGACAGCAGAAATGAGGTAAGTGAAACAAAACCTTTCCTTTTAGTGTACTTTTCTGTGTACACAAACAATGTTCTCAATGCTCGAGTTTATGTGTACAGACCCTGGTGATACATTGAGCAAAGTTTCATGTTGTGTCAAGCCTTCTTAGTGTTTTAAAAATAGCGATTTTGATGCCGTCACAGTAGTGCCCCATCCCTCCCGTTCTAAAGGCGATTTGACCGAAAACAAAACAAAAAAAATCTTAAGTGGCGTTTCCGTCCTAATTATGATTTCAAGCGAAAGTTTGACTCAAATACATTCGAAAAAAGACATTAGGTTGCATTTTGGAGAGAGATACGCTTTAAGGGTTCAAGTTTTTGTAGACCCTTGGTTGTTATGTGTATGTAAGCCATGGTTATTCAAACATTGTAATAGGGTGGAAAGCTTTTAATGTCACTGCATGAAATACTCACCGTAAGAACATGGCCTTGCTGCTTGAGCCCAGCTTCTTTGGTGGTGCAGTGCCAGATGGGATGAGCGATGGCAGTGTTGGGAAAACTGCAATCGCATGTTCCACTGGTTTAAAGGATCCACCCCAAAAAGGTACAACATGTTAAGCTCTAATGCTGTCTAAAATAATAAAGTTTGAAATTTCTAAATGAAATGTTGGTGTACTTTTGAACTTACCTCTAAAGTTCTTGGGAGGCTTCATAGCTTGCTTCATCACACCATAACACTGAACCTTAGAGTAGAAGGGTGATGGTGCTCTCTGTTCCAAGTCGTTGCCCCTGAGAGTGTCTCACCTGCTCCAAATCAATGTCTGTGAATAGGACGTATCCCGGGATAGATAATTTAGAAACTTTTGAAGTGCTGAGCTCATCCTGCATGGCACGGTCTCAGCTTTCACTGCTGATGAACCTTGGATTTCAAAAATAATTTCTCTGTATGGGATGATGTATGTTATTCGATGCACATGATAAATAAACTTGACTTGACTTGAATATGCTCAGTCTCCCCCCGAAATGCAGATGTGAACACTTAAGAAAGAGGACACACAAATGGATATCTAATCATCATTAAGTTTGTTTATTTAGAAAAATACACTCCTTTGGCTGAGACTTTCGTTATATTGATGTGTTTATATTTTGTATCATTCAATGTTTATATATTTTTGATTGACTATCAATGTTTTGACCTGTTGGGTAAGTTACTTTTTGGGTAAGTTACTTTTTAAAGAGTTGGGTAAGTTACTTTTTAAATGTTACTTTTACAGTTGTAAAAGTAATTGGATTACAGTAAGCAGATTAATTTTAACAAATGTAAAAGTAACTTTTAAAAAGTAACTTACCCAACTCTGTTTGTAGCTAAACACTGCTAAATAGATGTTTGCCCTTGCTAGCAAATGTTTGAGTTTGTGTTCATGGGAGGTGTTAATGTTCCCTATCTGGCTAGCTAGCTAAGTTAGCTAACGGCCAAAGTTACAGACAGCTAACTTAAACCATAGACATTTTTCATTGAAAAACGCAACATATATATAATTATTTATTTACTTCGCCGAGTCCATTCATCACTCGAATGTTCTGTCACACTTGAAACTGCTGATGTACGAATCACGAACGATTAGTTCTTTTTTAAATAATCTTTTTAGTGAACTGGGTGTACTGAATCACTGCTTTAAAAAAATTTGTTCAATTAATAAATCCCTTCTGCAAGAGAAAATGACGCAGACGGGTAAAGTCCGAATAAAAAACTTTTATAACTTAGTAGACATCATCACCATGCCCTGAATAAATAGACGCCCAAACTTTTTAAAATCCACACAGTGTAGCAGAAATCGAACTCGTCTTCATAATCTTTGTCATAAAGGCTTTATTGTCGCGGAGTTGAAAGGGCTATGAATACGGAGTCTTGTGTCGCGAGAGTGCGCAAACTGTCTCTACTCAGCGATGTTATTGGCTGTTCTTCACACCCTTTATTATAAAAATATGTTCATCTAAGCATACATAACGAGAATAAAACGTGTCATTCGTAAATCTATTTTATTTCCCTTAAAAAATGCATGCAAATATTTTCAATGTGTATTACGTAAGTCCATGTTAACGCCAAGCGAGACAGAAGTGCGTGCGTGCATGCATGTATACTTGCAGACAGTTGAAAACAGCAAGATGAGTGAACGGCGACAATGGAGCACTATTTGGACCGTTTTCACCTAAATAAATCAAATTATAAAACGGGTCCGGTGATATCTGCAATTTGATTGGCTAAAATTGCATTCCAAGCCAGTGACAATTCTCTGAAATCCGCACTAGAATGTTGCCTTTTCACTGAAGTGCTGTTAAGATGCAATCAAAAAGTATCACTACGCCCCCCTGAGGAGCTGAACAAAATAAAAAACATGGCAGACAATTCCTCTCGCTTCAAATCTCAACACCAACTTCCAAATAACACCATCTAAAAAATAAAAACGATTTTAACATTCACTTACCACAAAAAGATTGTCACTGATGTAGACATGCTAACCAGCCACAGGTTTTAAGTAATCTAATATTTTTTGTAATAAAGTGTGTTTTCATGACGAAGCGATAGCTAGCTAGTGGCTGTAATGTCAATACCGGTCAATACACCGGTGGCTGGCTCGTTAGCCTGTCTGACCTACCACTTACATTACACAAACTGAGTTTTCCACATATCACGGGTTGGGTTATTTATCCATCTAACCCTGGACGCCTTTCTTCATATTTTAAAATATCAAGAAATAGCCTTCAGTTGACATCTTTATTATAAAAAAGAGGAATTACGATAGTTCTACCGGCAAAATTAAGATGGCTACTTCTCTATGAAAACGGTTATTTGAATAAGACTTACAAGTTGCCTGAAATTATTGTTCTGCCTATGTTTTACATATATTTTCTGTAAATTGTTGAGGCATATAGCCTACAATTGTTTTCCTACACATTGTTAGCAAATTAAATTCTCTATCCCTCTGTCGGCTAAAATAATTTCTGTGCAAACCTTATAGTGGATGTCGCAATTAGTTAAATTTTCCAAGGTAATGTAGCCTACAGAAAGGTGTTTAATCCACATATTCAAATAAAAACATAAGCAAACATTTTATGAAATAGTAGAAATTAGTTTTCGCATTTACCTATAGCTATTCACATGCTTAATTAATTCATTTAGGCTTTTTCACGATTACGGCTGATTTTGCCCAAACTATGCAAATCTATTCAGGGGGCACTGGAAGATATATTTATGATGTTTAAAAAAAATCGATATCACCATCAGGTTGTTCTTTGGAAAAGATGATATTCTATATGGAATGGAACAGATATTACCCTCGCAGTTTTTCTCTCTTAACTCATAAGATCCAAATTTAAAACTGACAGCAGAGAGAAATCTAGAAAGGATCAAATTTTTTGATTTGACCATTTTTAAATACGTTGATATTTTGGAAACTACCATCTACTTCAAGCCGCAGAGTAGTAGCTATAACACTTTTACGCACAGACAGTTAATAATCCTTGACACCTCATAAAATACAGGCTACCAGTTGGTCAAATACTTAAGACTACAGCGTAACTGCAGTACAGCAGTTAGTAAAATACGTTTGTAATTGTACTATCTAATAACCGGGAACGAATACTAATTAATCGTTTTATTAATTATAGCCTGTTAATGACAGCACCTGCATAATAGCTACATGGAAGTCCGTTTTCATAACGTTTCGTTTCCAGACAAGATTGCACAATGTGGCTTTTGATGGATGTATAAATGTCCAGAAACAAAATTCAAAGAAACGCGCTTGCAATGCAAAACTGCACACAGATGTTGGCTTGACTGCGTTAACTATA
>JACXGM010011447.1:0-25010 GCA_016801145.1 Umbra pygmaea | reverse complement strand
TCTCTCTCTCTCTCTCTCTCTCTCTCTCTCTCTCTCTCTCTCTCTCTCTCTCTCTCTCTCTCTCTCTCTCTCTCTCTCTCTCTCTCTCTCTCTCTCTCTCTCTCTCTCTCTCTCTCTCTCTCCCACTCAATTTAATTTGGTTTCAATTTAAAGGGCTGTATTGACAAGGGAAATAGTTGTTAACATTGCCAAAGCAAGTGGAAAATAATAACAATAGAAGCTAAAGCATAAATAAAAATAATAATAAAAAAACAATAAAAACTGACCCTTCTCTTCCACTCACGTTTTCACCCTCTGTTTTCACCAACACAATATCACAGGATTTCGATTAATTAGGTTCCAGAAATTGGTGACATCCACATTAAAATTTCATTGTTTTGTCTACATGACATGAAATTCTCTGCCCTGCCCTGAAGGAAGAAATGTGTATACATGACACGATTCTTCCCTAAAGGAAGGCATTTTTGTCACACAATTTTTTAAATATACACTGAGGGAAGACATTTATGTAATGCATGCTACATAAGGGTTACTTTTAGGGTTAGGTAAGGGTTAAGGTTAGGCATGAAATTACTGATGTTAAGATTAGGCATGATGTTACTGAGGTTAAGTTTAGGGTTAACATTACAAATGTTGGAATACAACACAGCTGGAATATCAATCGCACTGGAATGGAGAAAAAGAAAACACAAAAAAATACACAACTATTCAATCTGGATTTGAAATTGAGAACACCAGGGTGAACCATCCACCAGCTACCATTTCAGCAAACATTTACGTTATTTAACACACTGTCCGCTCGTGTGGTAATGTGCAGGTTGAGGTAACCCATCACATGTCTTTCCTCAAACACATGTAGAAAATCAAAGGACATTTTTCTTGTATATGTCACCATTTCAACCGTACATCTCAGAGGTTCTCTCAAATGAGGTTCCTAATAAACTATTTTGAAAACATGAACTATGTTGTATGCCAACTAGTTAGTTTTTTTTTTACATTTCAGCTACACGTTTTGCAATTAGGCTATATTCGTCCTTCCATTACGTTGCACCTGCACGTTTTGTTTTGCAGATTCATGCGAGAACACTCCACACATTTCAAACAATCCATAGCGTTCCAAATTATATTTCAACATTCACAGTTAAGGTTAGGGTTAAGGTTATGCATGAGGTTACAAAGGTTGAAGTTAGGGTTAACATTACAAAAAACAGACAATCACCTGTCTACAGAAACACATGTGTAACACGTCTGCATCACACTGGAATGGAGAACAAAACACACAAAGTGTCTATCTGGATTTGCACTCGCAAACACCGGGAGGAGAGTCACCAATTTAAATGCCCATACACCGTCCCGACCTCAGCCCTAGCAAAATCTATGCTATTTACGCGTAACGTCAAAATCTTCATTTGTCCATATTTTACATGATTAGGTTTTTTAATTTAGTTCCCGTCAAATGTAATTGACCCTCATATGTTTATATTTCATAATTTGTCTTTACAAAATAATTTCCTATGAATATAATTAATGCGATTTGAGTTCCACCATTTTCAATTTTATTATTTTATTTCACCTTTATTTAACCAGGTGGGCCGATTGGGAACAGATGCTCATTTGCAATGGTGAGCTGGCCTAGATAAAGTGCAATGATGCAAGAAGACATAAAGTTACACATAAAGTACACAAAAATAAAGAATTTTGATACCCAGATTTTTCCATAGACACTACAGGAATACAACTGTGGTCAAAAGATCTGAGAATGACACATATATTGGTCTCTACAAAGTTTGCTGCTTCAGTGTTCTTAGATCTCTTTGTCAGTAGTTACTATGGTATACTGAAGTATAATTACAAGCATTCCATAAGTGTTGAAGGCTTTTATTGACAATTACACAAAGTTTATGCAAAGATTTAATATTTCCAGTGTTGACCCTTCTTTTTTAAGACCTCTGCTGTCAATTAACTTCTGGGCCACATCCTGACTGATGGCAGCCCATTCTTGCACGATCAATGCTTAGGGTTTGTCAGAATTTGTGGGTTTTTCTTTGTCCACCCACATCTTGAGGATTGACCACAATTTCTCAATAGGATTAAGGTCTGTGGAGTTTCCTGGCCATGGAACCATAATTTCCATGTTTTGCTCGCCAAGACACTTAGTTATCACTTTTGCCTCATGGCAATTTGCTCCATCATGCTGGAAAATGCATTGGTTGAGTTTGGCATCCCCAAACTGTTCTTGAATGGTTGGGAGAAGTTTCTCTCTGAGGATGTGTTGGTACCATTCTTTATTCATGGTTGTGTTCTTAGGCAAAATTGTGAGCCCACTCCCTTGGCTGAGAAGCAACACCATGCATGAATAGATTCAGGATGCATTACTGTTGGCCTGACACAGGACTGATGGTAGCGCTCACCTTGTCTTCTCTGGACAAGGTGTTTTCCAGATGGCCAAAACAATCGGAAATGGGATTCATCAGAGAAAATTACTTTAACCCAGTCCTCAGCAGTCCAAACCCTGTACCTGTTGCAGAATATCAGTCTGTCCCTGATGTTTTTCCTGGAGAGACATAGCATCTTTGCTGTCCTTCTTGACACCAGGTCTCCCACCAAAAGTCTTCGCCTCGCTGTGCATGCAGATGCACTCACACCTGCCTGCTACCATTCCTAAGCAAGCTCCGCACTGGTGGTGCCCCGATCCCGCAGCTGAATCAACTTTAGGAAATGGTACTGGTGCTCGCTGGACTTTCTTGGGTGTACTGATGCCTTCTTCACAACAGTTGAAGCTCTCTTTTTGAAGTTCTTGAAAATCTTTTAAATGGTTGATTTAGGTGCAATCTTACTAGCAGCAATGTCCTTGCCTTTGAAGCCCTCTTTGTGCAAAGCAATGATGACAGCACATGTTTCCTTGCAGGTAACCATGGTTGACAGAGGAAGAACAATGATTTTAAGCACCACCCTCCTTTTAAAGCTTCCAGTCTGTTATTCTAACTAAATCATCATGAAACATTGATCTCCAGCCTTGTCCTCTTCAACCCTCTCACCTGTGTTAATGAGACAATCACTGAGATGATGGCAGTTGGTTCATTTTGTGGGAGGGCTCAAATGCAGGGGAAATGTTTTTGGGGGATTAAGTAAATGTTCATGGCAATTAGGGATTTTGCAATTCATTGCAATTTATCAGATTACTCTTAATGACATTCTGGAGTACAGTATATGCATATTGCCATCATCAACACTGAGGCAGCAGACTGTGAAAATTAGTATTTTTGCCACTCTCAAAACTTTTAACCGTGACTGTATGTACAGTTTGTGGAAATGAGGTCTAATTAGAGAGATAGATCGATTACTATGCAAAGTCTCAGGGCAGTAACAATGGAATACGTAATACTTGAACGTAACTGTGCAAATGATAATGGGCAAATTATGTACATGGAATAACTGATTGTGCAAATCAATATGTGCAAAATGCGCCATGGGGCATAACTAAGACACTGGGGCATAAATAGGCAAAGACAATATGCGAATGAGGGAGGAGAGTCAGCATGTATTGGGGTCAGATAGTAGCTCTGAAAGTCATTCTTTAACTGCAGTGAGGGGGATGTTGGATTCAGGGACTTTTGTAGTTTATTTCAGTCGTTGGCAGCTGAGAACTGAAAGGAGTCATGGCCAAAGGAGGAATGGGCTTATATTGTGCTGTATAGCTTACCTGTTCTGAAATCTGCACATCATCACTGCCACACAGTGCCACAGTGTAACACCAGTTTTTAGCAGGTTTTATAAATTTTTGCTGTCTTCATCTTGACAAAGCTACAGTAGCTGAACTCAATTTTCATTGGTAATGTTATCGTGAAATTATTGCCTTTATTGCTTTCAGGGAAAACATTTTGGATATACCGAAGCGCCAGGACAGACGGTTAATATACTGTAGAACTTTGGATGGAGAGGAAAGAGAGTGTCAGAGTGAAGACATCTCAACCCAACCGTCTCTGGTTTGAGCCAGTGTGATACCCGGGGCACAGCTTTGCTCTCTGCTCTCTGGTGCACAGCATTGGGGACATAATTGACAGTGTCTGGGCGCCTGTTGGATGCCGGAGTGGCAACAACAGGGAAATGGGCAGAGATGATGTAGCGCGGCATGGCGTGTAGCCAACAATACTAATCATGATTGCCTGTGAAGTGGGCCTAATCATTTGTCGGCGGCTGCACCCGTTTCTGTGTGTGTGTGTGTGTTAAAGTTTGAGTGTGTTTGTGTGTGTGTGTGCCAACTCTTTGAATTCTTTACACAAAGAAACTGACCAAAAAAGAGATAGAGAAATAGAGAACAAGGGGGTGTTGAGTTATTTGTTCAGGTACATTTTTCAGTACAAGTAACGCACATTATGTAAGGCTGTATGAACATAACATCCTATTTTTCAATGGAAGTCTCCTCTTAAAGGAACAATCTAGACTTTATTAAAGGGCCAATCAACAGTTTTGTAAAGAGAAAACAGGTGTCAAACAAGTTCCACAGAGGGCCTAATGTATGCTGGTTCTTGGTCTTTCCCTTTAATTAGTGCCCAATTAATACCTAGACCACCAGGTGAAGGGGGATCTTAGTCAATTAGTGACCTAATCAATCAGTCAGGTACAAGGTAAGAGAGAACCTGCATACACTAGGCCCTCTGTGGAACCTGTTTTATACCAGTGATCTACAGTTTCCTAATCTATTTCTGGATTTCTGAGGAAAATAACTCATTATTTCAACTGTCAAACCTCAGTATAACCAAACATATTAACTTGTACAACATTTTTGGAGATTTAAACAAGTTACCAAAATGTGAGCAGACTTTTAAGATATTTAGGTGGGACAACTATCGAATTTGTGAATACACTATTTAATAAAGTCTGTGCTAGAAGAAATAAAAGAAATTATAAACTGGTAACCTCCAACCCTGAATGCTGATTGGCTAGTTGGCTGACTAAAAAACATAATGGTATTCTTTTCTAAAGATCCTGTATTATATTTGTGTTCAATAAAAAACTACGAGAGAAAAACAACCCATTTTATGGATTGTCTATACAAATTCTTTGCAAATTTAAGACTTTCATTACATAAAAAAGCATTTTCATTTATTTTTGCAGAGAGCAATATTCACTTGACTCTAATATTAGGAGGGTTGTTTCTCCCCAACCACAGACCCCTCAGTAAACAATGTAATGAGTATGGAATGAGTTTGGAACCAGAGACAGACACCTTTTGTTCAAATGTGCGTGTAATCCCGGGCTCCTTGTTGATGGACTATGTTTGCAGGCGGCTCCCAGGGGACTATTCAAGGGACCAGATTAACTCATCTGGGACAAATGTTGCAATGTGTGGAGAGCTGGGGTTGGATTCAAATGAGTGTAAACTGGTCCAAGACCTCCCTACTTCTGCCAGGAGAAGATGTCTTCCTGATGAGACAAGGAGAATGGAAGGTTGTTCTCATTCAGGTGGTTCTCCCTCCTCTTCTACTTTCATTAAGGGTGTCTGCATTATAATGTTGATCTCCTGACCTGCTCAAGTGTTTGTTTAAAGCTGAGGTCATCTACAATCGTCACGGTCACATAATCCCACTGGTGGCCTTGCTTTAGATAACCTCGTCTTCTATAAACTTTACCCAAACACACCAACCCAACACGCACGCAAACAGACACCCAACACCGGCGCGTGCACAATCAAACACACACACACACAAACTCGCACACACACACCATAACCTTCACGCACCAGGGAAAAATCAGCAAGACAGACCCTCGAGCATGAACCAAATGTCACCTGCAAGCCACTGCTCAGTGTTGTAATTAGTCCAACCCTCTCCCCATTCGTCAATCATACATAATCATCATGTCATCACTCTTGTCCTCTGTCTCCCTGGAATAAAACCAAGAAAGCTAAGATTTCATATTGACATTCATTGATGAGTTAGGCTTGGATTCAATGTTAATGTAGTGTCTTCACTTAAAATATTCATTCCATGCCCACACACTTCTAATTCTAGGGAAAGCATACAATATCTCTGGGTTGGTTGGAGAAGTGGGAAAAGAACTAGAGTATAAATATTGCAATTGGGGTTGGAATGAGTTTTCCTACATAGACCAAAATGGACCTGAAACATTTGATATCTAAAAGTAGCATGTGGCAAAAAGAAATTCAAGGTGAATCTACAATTTCACTATTGTGGCTCACTTTGTGCACATGCTAACCATACATCACTTTTCAACACCATTAGCCTAGAAAAGCATTTGTAAATTGTAATTTTTAAATTGTAAATTGTATATCGTAAATTGTAAATTGTAATTTGTAAATTGTACATTTTAAATTGCTCAATTGCTAAGGTCTAGCTAGCTCCTAATAGCCTTTTCCGACTAAGCCGTTAGCACCGCAAATTTAATCATGCTTTTTATTATATGCTGACTTTTTTATATGAGAAAGACATCAGAAAGGCTGGGCAACAACTAACTTGATGCTTTTGTTTTTTGCAACTGACCTTGTACCGGCGCCCCCTCCTGGATTGATTGGGATAATAAGTTCCCACTGACCAAATACCCTTTCCATGTGTTCTGTTAATCATAACTTCATACACCTACTGATCACCATACCACACAGTCTATTATGCTCAGCTGTCATCATTTACATTAATTAGCCCTGTATATAGTCCCTGTGTTTGTTGAACATTCGTCAGTCATTGTATAAATGTTTTTTATAATAAAATCTCAGTTTACTTTATCTTCTTGCAATTGTCTCTATTTATCCCTGCTGCCCTGTATCTTGACAGAATGACTGACCATATAAAAAGGAGACAATGGAGAAGAAAGCACAGCAGACCGGCACAGACAAACCTAAGAGCATATTACGACCCGGTATCCAACCATCTGGGGGCTATACCAGCTACTCCATCATAGAGTCCATCCTGACCTCCTCCATCACCGTCTGGTACCCTGCAGCCTCCGCCAAAGACAAGGGCAAGCTGTAGTGCATCATTCACTCTGCAGAAAGGGTGATTGGCTGCCATCTGCCTCCATTACAAGACCTACACGCCTCCAGATCTCAGAGGAGAGCAGCAAAGATTGTGGCTGATCCCTCCTAACCTGGAAATGGACTATTCAGAACTCTTCCCTCTGGCAAATAGTTGAGGTCTATTAAGACCTAGACCTCTTGCCACAAGAACAGTTTCTTTCCTACAGCAGTAGGCCTCATGAACATGACCCTCTCAGATATCCGTGAAACTGCCAAGGAGTCTGAACTTCAGAATCCGTGGCAGTTTCACAGAATGGGACCAAAATCCGTGGCAGTTTCTGCAATGTGAGACCTTGCTGTTAATTCCATCTAAGCCTTACCCAAAGCCCTAACCTAACCTTAACCACTCAGAAACCTTGCCGTTAACTCCATGTAACACATATTATGTCATAATGTATTGTTTGTAACCATGGTGATAGTGAGGAAAGAAAGGATAAAAAAGCATATTTGCAACACCTCTGCATCGCGCTGGAATAGAAACAAAGTACATGCAAATTGTTCAAACTCGCAATCTTTGGTATGTGAGTCGCATGTTTTTATGCTCACCCACCATCCCCATCCTACCAACCTGCAAAATCTAGGCTATTTACACTCTGCTACGTCATCATGTGATTCCGTGAAACTGCCACGGATTTAGTAGTTAAGGATCTGTGTTTATTTCACTGATTTTTCTGCCATTCCTTGAAACTGCCACAGATTTAGAAGTTAAGGATCCGTGTTTATTTCACAGATTTTTCTGCCATTCTGTGAAACTGCCATGGAGTTTGAAGTTAAGTGTTTGTGGTACTTTCACGGATTTCTGAGAGATCACGTTGGCAATTATTTACTGGTACTTTCCATAATGACCCCTGTCAATCTATCAATCACACACCTCCCCATTCTGTTTTTTCTACCTTTACACTACCAACTACTTCAGAGATAATGGGTCTGATAGATAAATCTAAATCCTCGACTTGTCAGTTAGACCCTCTACCAAATCCTTTAGTAAAAGCTTGTCTACCTGCCCTGTTGCCATTGATTACTAAAATTGGTCATGCTTCACTTGTTTCTGGTTCTGTATCTCCAAATCTTAAATCTGCTATTATTACTCCCATACTTAAGAAACCAGGGGGTGATCCATTTAATTTTGATAATTTCCATCCAATTAAAAATTTACCATTTATCTTTAAGGTAGTGGAAAATTATATTGCAATTCAAATTCATGAACATCTTTCCAATAAAAACTTGTCTGAACAATTCCAATCTGGTCCCCACCACAGCACTGAGACTTTCAGAATAACCAATGATCTACTGTTGGAAGCTGACTCTGGGCTTTTAAACATACTTGTTCTTCTTGATTTGAGCACTGCCTTTGAAACTGTCTCACATAAGATACTTCTTGACAGGTTAGCTTCTATTGGGATTACTGGCACTACTCTGTCTTGGTTTTGGTCATATCTATCTGGACGCAGTCAGCGTATTCAATTAAAGGGTTTTAGATCAAGAACATCTACAGTTACCACTGGTGTTCCGCAGGGTTCTGTTTTGGGCCCGCTTCTTTTCAATATCTATATGCTCCCTCTCAGTTATATTTTTAGGAAGTATGGTATTCATTTTCACTGTTATGCGGATGACTCCCAACTGTACCTGTCTGCCAAACCCACTGGTTCTTTTCCTCCACCAACTTTGTCCAGCAGTTTAGCTGAAATTTAAGATTGACTTTCAGCTAACATTTTGAAGCTAAATGGCAACAAAACTGAGACTTTACTAGTTGGCAGTAGATCTGTTGTATCTAAATCTAAATGTTTTTCTTTGTACATTAACAATAATGCAATCTGTCCTTCCTCACAGGTTAAAAGTTTAGGTGTCATCATGGATAGCACACTACTCTTTGAAACTCAAATTAATAACGTCACACAGTTTGTATACTTCCATGAACATAATATTAACCGTCTCTGTCCCTTTCTCTCAAATAACAACACTGCAGTTCTTATTCACACACTAGCCACTTCACGTATAAACTATTGTAATGTTCTTCTCACGGGTGTTCCCTCTAAACTGCTACATAAGCTTCAGTTGGTTCAAAATTTGGCAGCTTGTGTTCTTTCTAGAACACCTTCTACTGAGCACATTTCTCCAGTTCTTCAGTACTGGTAGCCCCCTGACTAATAACCACTGAGCCATCTGCACCCCTATAAGTGGCCCCTATGCAGTGGGATTTCTAAAATATCACAAAATACAATTTGTATACCATTTGTAAGCCGGTCACATTTAAGAGAAAGTAGTTCAGTTGTTACGGCTCGAATAATAAAGCACTTTAAATGCTGTATAATTAGATCTCGTTTTCATAGCAGCAAATGATGGTACTGCAAAAAAGTTTAGTTTCATGTAGAGCCCTAATACTCATATCTGGCCCTCAAATTGAGATCCACTCCATTTTTTCATTACAAACCTATAATTTAGCAGTTATTTAGATCTGGGACACCAGGTGGGTGCCAGTAACAGAGGTAGGATAGCTATCCAACAGTCAATCCCTGCCTTTTCCAGAAACAGATTATTCCATATGCTACCAATTATTGTTTAGTTGTCAATATAACGTGCACATTAATCAACACTGCCTTTGTCTATCCTCTGCAGAAAGTGGTGCCAGCCAGTCAGAGGCAGGTACAGTAGTGCAGAAGGACAGACTAAAAGCACTGTAGCAGTCAACAAATAGGAGAATGAACCAGGATAAAGAGGTAAGGCAAATGAGTAGGAAAGACTGGTCAATACTTATCAAATGTATGAAACCACTCCTGCGGCTTATTATCCAGTTTATGTAGTTATTTGAAACATTGGTTTATTAAACTACATAATCAGTGGCAGGCCGTGCATTTTATAGCTAGGCCTTCACTATCTTCCCGAAATTAAAACGCATTATAATAACCTCACAATGAAATTCTAGGGCTATAGGTTATTGTCATTCGGCATATAATGCACCCCATAGTGAAGATAAGTTTATTCCACTCGATAAAGTTTATTTAACACGAGACTCAACACCTATTAGACTTACAATACACTAATTGACCCGACATGACTGAAACCATAAGAATGTACCACTATTACGCACTATATGGGCCGATACCACTTTTTATGGAACGGGTACAAGTACATACAAGAGTATTTCAATTTCAGTACTTGCTGATACGAGTACCGATATGTGTCCTTTTAATAACTATGCCAAATGTCACATTTATCAAACAAAAATCTGCTATTTCTTAGATGTTGATGAGCCAATTAAAAAATAGAAAAGTATATATTCCTACATATCCAGAAGAACATCATTTACATTGCAGGTCAAGAATGTGTAATCTTTATTACAGATGTCAATGGTTTATGTACGTCTAATTCCCTAATTAGCTAAAGTGAGAGAAACACGTTTGTAAACGCGAATGCAATAGACGTTTGTGTTTGAATTTGCCTTAAGACATTTTGTGTAAAATGAGAATGTCTGTTTGAAGTGACTTTCTCCAAAAGAGCAATAATTACCTAATCATATATCATTCTGTTAAGGTGATTGATTGTTTTATTATAATCGGTACACAATTATAGCTGTACTATCACTGTAATCTATTGAACAAAATATAAATAGGCTACATCGTATTTCCTTTAAGTAATATTTTATAACGTTAGTATGTCAGAACTCAGAAATACCACTAATTTGTTCACCCAGAAGTTTAGCAAACTACCGAAATGTGTCTTTCCTCGCTGAAGGTGGCTCGCAGAGGCTAGGTCAGGGGCGTTCCTCATGCCGTTTTCTACAGTTACAGTATGCACCAAATAGCCTAATAACTTGCATCCGTTGTTAGTTCCTGTACTTAAATGTATTGGTATCGTATCAGCCCATCCCTAGTTAAAGGAGAATTCCGGGCGATTTCAAAACGTAGCTCTGTTGTTTGCATATCGGAAGTGCTGTCCGTAGCGTTAATAACTCAAACAATCTGTATTGCCAAAACCGTGTTTACCTTTTTGTTGCCAGTATACAAACATTACGCATTTATGGGGCAAGTTAAAAAACGTGCTTTGAGCCATTAATTATGTTTAAAATGTCATTACTAGTCCATATCCATTTGCACTGATTCCTTATAATAAACACAACGAGTTTGAACAAATAAGTTTGTGTATATACCTCTGTTTTTTTCCCATTTTCCAGTAAAATCCACACTAGTCGATTGTCGAAGTCATACAATGTAATATTCCAAAACATATTTTTTCCGCTAATAAAAATATTTGCGGTGGTTATATCCATAAACTACTTTGATCGGGTGTAAACTGACACTTGCCTTCACAGCTCCCAAGAGTTCAAGAGTTATCGCGCATGAGCAGAGGTAACTTAAGCAACGCTTTTTGACTCAGTCGGTGAGCTGCAAATGAACGGTGTCAGGTTACCTTGCTACATTAGTTGGACATAACCACCGCAAATGGTTATGAAGCAATGCGCACTGCTGCGGCAAATCTACCGGAACCAGCAACATGTGGATGTGGTGCGGTGGGTGTGTCGCAAGAGTTGAAATAATCCAACTTTTGCGGTGCTTTGCCGTACGGTGCCGGAACCGGAAGTTGATTTACCTCAGAGAAAGAGCTAATATGTCGCTTTCATCTATGAGTGTGTGAGATTGCAAGACAAGCTTTGACAGCTCAGTAGCTAGTTTTCGTATTGTCAATTAATACTAAACTGAAAACAGCTCCTGTAAGTCGCCTTGCTAGAGGGGGACAGTTGTATGCAATGTTGCCCACCATCTCGTAGATGCGGAAGATTGATTACGATGTTGATTGCAGTGTACAAGTGTGTCTGCATTACGATGCCGTACAGGGATTTTTTGCCATGTCTCGTGTAAATCCAGCTTTAGGCTAGGCTTGCAGAAACGCTTTAGTTGGTCAAAGAACACACCCAACATGGTAAACTCGAAATCTGATTGGTTAAAAATCTGACAATCAACATCATGGTCCTGATGGGCTTCAACAGCAGACGGTATTCACTCTGAATTCTGAATGTCCCAGTCTACCCGGAGACAACACAGATGAAAAAATCTTATTGGATAAAAGCTTTCATTTATATGAGCTGCGCTAAAAGCAAGGCAACTGAAAAGAACATACTGTAGCAATGAAATTACCTTATAGACTAATTGAAATGAACTTTGTAAAATATATATAGTGTTAATGAAAAAATATATTAAACTACAAATATAAATGTCTGATTCTGATTATCTTTGGGCCTGCAGAGAAGGCCTTGCAGGCCCTGACGGCCCACCACTGTACATAATGTAATAATCTGCCATGTTAGTCGTGCCTGATGTGGTAGGCTATGTGATTTTTTAACTCTTTATACTAAACAAACATATAGACACAAAATGCAACAATTTCAAGTACCTCCTACGTAAGTGTTCATGTAAGGACATCTATTGAATAAGTAAATTAAGATCAATGGATTTATGGGAATACACATATGCACCATGAAACAGTGTGCCTACACTGTAAATATAGAATTTCTTTTGTTCAATTCATCAATTTGACTGAAATCCACATAAACATATGTAACATCAGTCTGTAACATCAGTGATATTTTTGCAAGATGCAAAAATATTTGTCCCAGTCAATTGACTGATGTCTTAATATGAACTGTAACTCAGTAACTACTTTAAAATTGCTTTCCTTGTTTTGTTTAGTATAGTTTTGGATGAAATACCTTGGCATAGGTGTTAAATTAGTTAGACAGACAATGTTAAAAAACAATCTGGTATCGGAAGACGATGACTGCAGGCACTGTTCATATCTTAATAATAACATAATACTAATAATATGAATATATTTAGGATGGGGGCCCATACATATATATTTTTATAGGGGCCACGATTACTTGCAACCACACTGAGTAAAATGACTGAGAATGCCAGGTTTTCTTCTTTGCACTGTTTTAATTAAGGAATACAAATGCATTGTTAAAACAACACTCACATTTTAGTCATTTAGCATATGCTCTTATCCATAGTGACTTACAGTGAAGACAGGGACATCCTCCTGGGGCTACGTAGGGTAAAGTGCCTTGCTCAAGGTCACAACGACATTTGGCACAGTTGAGGTTGGGAATCACTTACAAGTCTGACTCCCTAACCACTGAGCAATCTGACCCCTTGTCACCTTTAGGCAGTGTGTCTATACTAGCCTACTCATACGTGATTGGTCTGATCAACTGAACACAGCCTGACTGAATTATATTACTTTAATCAAAACCGGTCGGCCCAATACGCTCACTATGCACGTTGCGTAGGGCCCCGCAAATTTCGCAAGGCCCCGCCTCCCTCGTGTCAAAGCAGGTTTCAATTGTGAGAGAATGAAGTGGAGTTATTATCCATCTGGTACGACAAAAGGGGTAAAAACAATGAGAGCTGCCAGATGAAGATTAAAGACCCCTCAAAAAACACCAACATGTTCCCAATGTGAAAGATAGAGTCTCCGCTTACTTTCACTGAAGTATCATGATTATACCTACTGAATGTCATTAGACTTTTTACATGCCACTTCTTAACTGCGTTTCACCCTCCCGGAATTATTTACACAGTGAAATGTGTGCGTAAAGATTGCATTACCAATTGATTTTCATTCAGATGCAAACTAATAAGTGCTATTATCAGAGAAGTTATATTATAAATATTTAGGCCATTAGGTTGAAAGAGATAATAAACTAGAGTACTAAATTAATAGGTATCATGTCCCTTATTCCTGAAACCTAATTTCCATTTGCTACAATATGATAGTTATGCTATGGCTACCCAAACATCTGAACAATATGGGGCAAAACTGTTTTATAGAGTGTAATATGGCTTTTGGCCCAAGCATATGGCTTTATTAATGTTTTTCAATTTTCAATTATTAAGTTGATTCCATTGGAAATTTTGTTAATAGGAGTCTAGGCTAATGGTTGCAATAAAGTGCATTCTATTTAATTAACGTCATTTTTATTTTTCAGAAAGCCTGCTAAAAAATCTGCTCATTTTCAGTAAACAGGCAACCCAAATGTGATTTAGTTATTTTGAAAAGAATTGAGTGTCTATGTTGCCAAAGATATTAATTATTTTATTATAAATAATTCAGCTTGTGTCTTATGTAGCTTTACATAACATAATATTTTACAAAATAACATTTTATAAGGCAAATGTTTCTATGCAACTTAGTTATTTTATTTATTTATTATGTGTGATTTTTCCTGATTTTTCTCCCTTCCCAATTCCCTCTAACCCTGCCTTGTTGGCAGCTCCGCAACAGATCTGTGGGATGGCGAGGGGTGTGCACATGGTTCATCCAACCAGATGTCACCCAGTCGCCAAATATTTCACACTGCGAAACCAACATGGAAGCCTTTAGTCAGATCATGCACGGGATGATTACATTCATCAATTATACCTCGCAATTGAACTCACAGGCACCCGATCTGTGTAAAATCTTTTGAAAACTATCTAAAATACAAAAACAGTTTTGGACTAGTAAACTTTAGGAACTTGCATATTTGATCTAAGGTTTGAAAACATCAATTAAGTAATACAAAATATTGTGTAGACAGTTTTAGAATGACAAATTTATCATTTCACAATAACTGGCAACCAAATGCATATTATGGACAAAATAATAGTTTGTATTTTCAGAAATTGGTTGTATTGTTCCTGTTTTTTTCCTATGTTCAATAAAAACATATCTAAGAAAGTATAATAATAAAGTCTACACAAAATTCCTGAAGAGATTAATGGAAATTAACATAGTGCATCTTAACTATTTGAAATAGATTTTATATTTTCTAGCCTATAATTTCTCATTAATGTTTATGTTAATATTCAATTATCTTAAGATTATAAAGAACATGTTCTATTTAATAAATATTGTTTGTTAATACCTCTTCATGTTTTGTATAGGTCTACTAATTCTTAGATCAAACGATAGAGCTAAACTGTTTTGATGGAGGGAGGATTGTAGTAGGAGCACTGCTGTGTCAGGTGTGATGGTGTGGCAATGGCAAATTGCCACACCAAAAAAAGAAAGAGGGCCCCTTAGTAGAATTTTGCTTAGGGCCCCAGGGAGGTCAGGACCGGCTCTGGTTAGAGGAGACTGAACTAGGCCCAAGTTCAGAACATAGTGTGTGATAATAAATGGTTTCGTGGCAACATTGGGAAATAGAAATAATATACACTTGGAAACGGTGTGTGTCTATGCGTGTGCATGCATGCGTGTAGGGTGCCCTTTTTTTACTTGAGCCCCTGCCCCCCAAAATATCTGTGCACGTCCCTGCCTGTTTGAGACCCCTGACCTAGAGTCATAAAAACATTGCTTCTGCTATTCTCCTTGTAGATGCTAGAAGGCTGAACTTACCAACTTCTCCTTTAAAGCACAAAACAGCTGCAGGCGTATTGCCTGAAATTTCATAGAGCCCTAATTTCCAACAGTTGCTTCTCTGCTCCCTTTATTATGAAAATAACCTAACAGGCTCTATTGCTGACAACATGATTCGGTGACAACATTGCACCTTTGTAGATTTGGAATTCTCTCTGATCATTGGGCTGTTGGCCCACGTTAATTAACCCAGGGGCAGTATGGACAGTTCAGGCCTTTGAAGGGAACTAGGGGAAGGGGGAGAGATGAATATGGAGGATAAAACGAGAATGGACTGAGGGGAAGAAGCCTTCAGTGTTTTTTGTTTCAGCTGTTTCAGCTTCTGTCATAGCCGAGTTACTTTGAGCAGAGCATACCCCTCCTGCCCCCTGGGTTGTCCCCTTCAGCAAGCCTCGTTCTCGGCTTGATGCGCGCTGTCCAGCCCCCCTCAGGTGGTACTAGATATGGTAATATGTGAAAACAGGAGCGGACTGGAGCTACATACTAGCCCTGGCATTTCTAAGCAGCCCTTTTCTTTCCTGAAAACTCCCACCTATATTATTGGCCAGATTAAATTTTGTGCGAAGGATGTCAGAAAGACAGGACTAATGGTCTTAAAATGTATCAGCCCCTCTGGCATTTGCCGGAAATGCCAGATGGCCGATTTGCCCCTGAACATGAGGAATAATTTGGTTGAAGATGATCTCTTGAAGATGAGAATTGCCCTCAGCTCCAGCGCTTCGGAAGGCAGACGGGATATTGGCTCTTTGGCTCTACGGGTCTCTCTGTTTCATGTCTGGCTTGTTGGGGAATGGTATTTCATCTGTCTGACTCCTGCCTTGCTCTCTGACAAAACAGAGCTCATTTGGAGAGGAAGAAGCCACCAGCGGCAAAACGCCGTTACCCTGCCCTGTAACTGTAGAGAAAGCTGCAATGCAATTATTTTGTTAACCAGTTCGCTGCTTACTTCTTTGTCTTGTCAGAGTAAAGATTCTGACAACACGAGAAGCATTCGCCAAAGCCTTCCGGACCTCTGCAGCCAGCTCCGGCCACAAGTCAAAATCTCAAATCCACCAGAATAACATAAATGCTTCAGGTATTAGAAGTAGATCTTCAATGGCTGTAATGATACAATGATCCCTGCAGTTATATGCCATGAATTTTGAAACCCATCACACACCATTCATATATCTATGCATTTGCCTGTCTGGCTATCATCTATTTATCTATCTATAGCGAACAATTAAAACATGCACTTCTAATTAAGCATAGATCAAGCACACCACTTCCCCTGAAGGGCTGTTTTCAGTGGGCCCCTGATCAAAGCTACGCTTCAGGATGAAGACCCATTACAGAAGAAATACCGCTGGCTACAACCGAGCAAGACTTCACGAGTTTGGGAAATAAGGGATTATCTCCCCTCCCATGGAGAATGACGGACACACAACCCATGTTGTCATTGAATCATCATGCCACACAAAAGACAGGAAACTGTGAGTCATGACAATAACACAGAAACAACAGACTTAAATGTACATTGTCAGTATGTGTTCGTTCAAGCACTTGTTCCTTGCCCTTCTAAGTCATGCAAAGGATATTCAGTGCTCACTATAGTATTGTTAAATTTTTATTGAAGCACCGCCCACTATGTCCTTCTGGTTGTTTAATCATTATATTCCTTTTATTCTCTGGCGTTATCTTGTTCTGGGGAATATGAACACTTCATCAGGGGTGTGCGGCAACTCTGCTTTCAAGTCCTGTCTTAATGGCTGCTCGAGAGTGAGCGAGCAAGAGAGAGAGTGAGGATGCAAGAGAGAGAGTGAACGAGCAAGAGAGAGAGTGAGCGAGCAAGAGAGAGAGAGTGAGCGAGCAAGAGAGAGAATGAGCGAGCAAGAGAGAGAGAGAGGGAGCAAGAGAGAGAGAGAGCGAGCAAGAGAGAGAGTGAGGATGCAAGAGAGAGAGAGTGAGCGAGCAAGAGAGAGAGTGAGCGAGCAAGAGAGAGAGTGAGGATGCAAAAGAGAGAGTGAGCAGAGTGAGGGAAACCAGAGCTAGAGGGAGAGGGAGAAAGACAGACCTTGAAAAGGAAGACAGATAGACCGAACAAGAGACCCAAAAGAGAGACAGAAAGACAGACCAAAAAGAGAGAGAGAACTCGAGCCCAGAATGAGAGAGAACTGAAACCTGAGGAAGAGTAGAGGCAGAGAGAGGGAGAGAGAGGAAGAGAGGGAGAGAGAGGGAGGGATTCAGGTGCGATGAAGCAGAGTAGAGCCTGCGGGGGCAATGAGCGCTAGTCGATGAGGTGACGACCGTACCTCCTAATCCTCCCTGACATCCTTCTGATGCCAAGCCTTCATTATAAATATTTTTTAAAGGGGTTCCGACCTCCGTAGGGCCCCGTGCGGGACAGACAGGAGAGGAACGCAGGAGAACAGAGAGGAGAGGGGCTCTTTGAAATGTGTTCCTCAGTCCTCTCTGCTTGTCATAATGACAACCATCACAGAACCACCTGACAGGCTCTCTTCATTTGCCACTTGTCTTCTTTTGTGGGAAGTTTCGGAACAATTAGCATAAATATTTCATCTTTCCGCTCGGCGGCTGCGGTGCGTCCTGGTGCTGCCAGTGCGGAGGAGGATAGGGGAATGATTCTTCCTATTCGGGAGGTGTCACCGAGTGCCGTCACAAAATGACAAACCTTTGTAAAGTGTACTTTTCTCTTAACTAACAATGACAAACCAGGAGAGGCAAACAGCTAAATATTATGTACCCTTTGTGGGATGTTTTATTGAACATATTTGAGAATGATGTAAATACAAGTTTGATAATAGAGAGTCACTTGCTATTGGTGGGCTATATCAGTAAATCTAGATGTTGTTTATTTCATACCAACTTATTGACACTCTGGAGGGAATGTCAACCTGAAATAAACCATCAACTCTCCCAGTTTTGTAAGATGTTGTTTGTACTGAAGTTTGACAAGTGGAAGAAAGTCTGCAAACTTTTGAGTCATGCAGGATATTCCCAAATTAAAATTCCACTCCAGAGTTCGTATGTAAATGTCCTTAAAGATCTTCTCCATTAGCTCACCATTTCCCTTTTCGAAATAATTAAGGTGTTCTGTCATTACAAAGATGGCTATTGTTAATTAGCCAATCTCCATGTCTGGTTGTGCCTACAAGCAAAACTAAATATATACTTACATCTTATTTCAAAGGAGTTGAAAAACCGTCCCTGGCTGTGGCGGCTGCCATGGAAGACTTTACTTAGACTTAGGAAAAGCCTCATTAAAATTAAAGGAACGAAGGAAGCAGAAATGTTTCTGCTCGCCTTTGGCTACTCTTCTCCACTTCAAAACATGTAACAGGACCAGGCTGACTACACTGCTCAGCGACTCTCTCACACGCTCTGCTATTTGATGTTGTTTTTAGGGTTCAAGTTGATTAGGCTAACTCCATCAAAATATGTCCAATTCCATAAACATTGACTATGCTCCGCCCCAAAATACACAATTAAAACAGGTTCTTTCATTTCCCCCAGGGAGTTGTTTGTGGCTGGTCAGGATGAAACTACTGAAGTGTGAAACCTAGAGGACCAATGTGTCTCTGTCCTTAAATACATCGTAGGAGTCCTTGGCATGTTTTAACCTAATTAAACCCACTAACACTGGTGTCTTCTGGGAGACCATGGTGTCCCTTAACAGATGTAACTGGTAATTACCTCTACCTCTCCCATCCTTTCTTTTAGTCCTAAAATTTTTTCTATCTGTTTTCCCCTTTCTCCCCCTACACTCAGGTCTATGTTAATTTATTTTAACAGAGAGTAGTTCAGTACAAAAAGTGTCAAGAGTCTTGTCAGGTGACACAGAGAAGCTGGAACCAATGAGCCATTACTTCTGTTCCCATGGGTAGCTCATGGTTAATGGAACAAGGTGTTCCTGCTAATGACAAACAAAGTGACTCTGAAGATCACCAGAGATCGCTGGACTCCTTTGTGCTTGGTCCCTAAGTCACTCCAGGAAGCAGAATATATGCAAAGTGCAGCACTGCTCTTTGAGACGGCTGCTTCTCCAGCTCTCGCCTGTGTGACTTGGGGGCATATTGGAGTTGGACAGTGATGCTCACTCGTTGTCACCTCAAACAAGGTGTCTGATAATGCCATGCACCGCTGCTGCCTTTTTTAGTATGCTTTTATGTGTCTACGTCCACTTTCATCTGCCTTGTTATATTTCCCGCATCACCACCTCATGCTTCTGTATTAGCATATTAGCATCACCATAGCATGCTTCTGTATTAGCATATTAGCAACATCATAGTATCTTTCTGTATTAGCATATTAGCCACACCACAGCATGCTTCTATATTAGCATATTAGCATCACCATAGCATATCAGTTCACTGACATCTTTTAGGAAGATACGGATTGCTGTAGGAGAATTTTGATATGCACTCATTCAGGGCAAAGATATGAATTATTCCAGGTGAAAACCTATCCTTATTATAGACTTTAATAGGCAAACAGTACAAATGGCAAAGCAAAACTGCCAAAATAATTCAAATAAATTTAATTTGACAACCACTCAATTAAATTATTCATTTGTTTTATAAATCATCTGTTATATTACATATATATTATGTGGCATTGTTAGAATGCTGAACAGCAGATACATACAGTATAAATGTATTTAAAATGAATCTCTAATACTGTACATATCTACAATATACATGTGTCATTATCTTTTTGCTTCCCATCTGTCTATTTCTATGTGAGACTCTGTCTGGTTTTGGGTTCCCCCTCCTCCACTCCTCCTAAAGTGGCCATGGAGACGCCCTGAGGCCAACACCACCACCGGGACATATTACCACAGCGAGGGCCTAAGGCGTTAAGTTCTCTCGCCATCCCTGGACAATATGGAGCCAATCAGCCAAGCTCCATCTGATTGCTTCATCGGACGGCTCTACTGGACCTGTTCACAGCCCCGTCACTCAAAAGCCCAGTCATGGTAACTATACTCTGTTTCCCTCCTAAATACAAATAGGCTTTTAAATATGTTTAACCTTGTCCTACATGGGGTTCAATAGGGTAAAATGTATACCTCTAGAAAAAATAAGAGTCCCTTGCAATTTTTGTTTCTAATCAACCCCATTGAAGACCAATTGGGAGAAGAGATAAAATAGGGAAACAATTTTTTTTTTAAGAATAAAAGGGGCACTTTTTATACAGCGATCTGAGGGTGCTAGGAGCTGCTCCCAGACATTTGTATGAGAATTAGATGTTTCACACATGCTTGGCTAGAGAGAGGGCAACATTTCAAATTATGCTAGCACGTTTCTGTGTACTACCTCATTGAGTGGATTGGATGGACTGCCAAGATAAAAAAATGTATATAGAAGTGTTTCTGTCGCAAATATAAGCGTCCCTGCTAAGCTACAAGCCTTAGACATACAAACCTCAGTTGTCCCTGATTTTTGTCTTCCTGTGATGTTTATATCAGGCGTTTAGCTGCTAAACAAAGTGGCAATGCCGGGCTTCCTGCTCTTTCCAAGTCCCGCCCACACAGCGATTCTTTTAAGGCTGTCCTCTCAACAACATTGCTGCCTAATGTAATGGCCGCTAACCAAGGAATATTTTGACTTGGTTTTACATTCTGATATTCAATCGTACATATTTGAACCAGTCTATGAAATTAACTGTATGTCATCATGTCTGTAAAATGAACTGTATGTTTAGTGCACTGTTTTAGTACCTATTATACTAGCATAACACGTGTGTGTTTATATATATATTTATATGTGTGTGTACATACATATACTGGCACAGGAGAGAAACCATCGGCGCCTCACAACTAAGATCTCAAAGTGCTCTGCCCCTAAATATAAGCCCCTTGGAGATTGGCCCTGGCTGGCCACAGAGGGTCTGGGAAAAAAACAGCCACAGTACAGCCGCTCTCTAAAACATAGGGAAAGGGTTCAGTGACACAGGGTCTCCTCATCAACCGGCTGATATTGTGTGAACCGTCTTAATTGTATGCTGTATTTTTCTCCCTTGTTTCCCACTGCACAGTCATGGCTGAAGACTAGAAAGGAGACGAGACTGCCTCACTAAAGTGGGAAATCTACCAACGACAAGAGTGACTGGTACTGAAGGTCCTGCGGCGGTCCAAGACGTGTATTAGTGTTAATTGAGTGCTGCAACAGTGATTGCTTTCTTTTTAATTAACTATTAAAAACCCACCAAGCAGATTGAAACTCGTTTGGTCTCTGCTCTGAAGACCAGAATCAGCTGGCTTATTGTCGCATTTATACCTGTCTCACCTGGGTTTTGTTTTTGTGTGGTTAGTCTCATCAATCCGTAAGGACACCACGTTAGCAGAACAGACACATTTTTTTATGAAAGAGCCGTTCTGTCAGCTAGCCCAAGCGTCAGCTCCCAGTAGCCGGGCACCCATCCCAGCCCTACCCTGAAGAACTTCGGACTTCGGCCACCCAGCTCCTTACAAAATGATCCCCCCATGATGACATCGAAGCATACCTGGATGCTTTCGACTGGTGGTTAAGCTGAATGGGTGGAGATTGGAGGAGTAGGCTTGTATCCTATGACCTTTCCTCACAGGAGAGGCCCATGATTACCACCGGCTAAAAGATAAGATACTTGACCTTCTGGGATTGAGACCGACTGCCACTGGGAGACAATTCCATGAGTGGAAATACATCCCTGGATGCCTGTCTGAACCCAGATGGCCCAATTCTACTGGAACGTTGGTTGCAACCGGACTGCCTGAGCCCAGCAGAGATTCTAAGCCGGGTCGCCATGGACTGGTTTGTTTATTGTTTGCCCCCTGAGGAATGGCCTGTGATGTGGTTGGACACTGCCCTCGCACTGGAGGAGGAGGGTGGATGGGTGGAGGAGAGACCCACAACCTCTACCTACACCACCAAGGGATGAACCCATGCTCACTGACCGAGATCACTGACCCCTTCCCCCTTAGGCCTGGCTGGCATGCTGCCTAATTCATGAAAAAGGGTGCATGGCTCCGTAGACCATTTGCCTACAACTGCAAGGATGGCCCACCTCAGCCACCCTGTACACCGGAAGCACCGTCACCTTGGTGAGACCTACAACTCTCCTCACTGGGCACCCCTACTCCGGTACCCTCCCGTTGTTATGTGTCCACAGGGATGTCCAGCAGTTACCTGCTGCGACCAAGATGATTTCAGGACGACCGGTCGAATAGAGCATCACAGTGGATGTCGTGAAGGGTCTTCCAGTGCCTCTACTCCTAAGCCCAGGTTTCAGGACTCCTTGACCTAATCTAACCCCAATAATGGGCAGAAAACCACCCACCAAAGGCAGCGATACACCATGCCAAAGGACCCCTGTGCAAACCTTCCTTGTTGAGGAGGAGACCGACAATGTCAATTAGGAAGGTTAGTGGCCATTCTCAGCTAACCCTATGTGTGTTGTCTCCTGTAGGCCACTCTGCGAGGCTCCTTCCTAAAAGAGCAACTAGAGGACGACCGATTAAAGCACTGCCGGAATCAGGTCCTCAGGGCGACCTCGCACAGAGGGACCTCTTCCCATTTCCTGATCCATAATGACCTGTTGTGCTATTGCGCACTAAGACAGGGGGAAGCGGTGGACCCCTTGATGGTGCTACTGACCAAAACTACCATAATGATGGAGTTGGCCCACTCATACCCTATGTCAGGGCACCTGGCGGTCAAAAACACCCTAAAGATCGTGTGAGACTGGTTTAATTGGCCTGGACAAGAAGCCAATGTCAAGACCTCCTGCCAGCAGAGCCCTACCTGCCAATGTAAATCTCCCCAATCTCCCCCCTCCAGTGCTGTTTGTGCCCCTACCCATCATTGAGGTACCCTTTGAGCACATTGAAATGTGACCGCTACCTCAGTCTGCCAGGGGGCAAACGTATATCCTCATAATGGTAGACTACACAACCCGGTACCCAAAAGCCGAGTACTTCCAAGACAGTAGCAAAAGAGCTGTTCTTACTATTCAACCAAGTGAGTATACCCAATGAACTTCTCACCAACCAGGAAACCCTGTTTGTGTCCCTCCAGATGAAGGAACTATGTTGGTTCATCCAGGTGCACCAGCTTCACACTTTGGTGTACCACCCTCAAATGGATGGCCTTACAGAACGCTTCAACCAGACCCTAAATTAAATGTTGCAGAAGGTCACAAAAGAAGATGGAAATAACTGGACCTGATGCTCCTTTATGTGCTTTTTGCCATCTGGGAAATCACACAGGTCTCAACAGGTTTTTCCCCAATTGAACTACTGTATGGACAACAACCCCGAGGACTGCTCAATGTGGCTAATTAGACATGGGAGCAGCAAACCTCACCCGATTGCAAGGAACAAGTTCTACCCCTGGTCAGGCTACATATGGCTGACGTGCAGTGTCGGTAGCAACAGACTTATATCTGCCCTGTCTGCCTACGGGAATTCCAACCAGGGGATAAAGTATTTGTGGTAGTTCTTACTGCAGCCTGTAAATTATTGGCATCCTGGCAAGGACCCTACACCATCAAAGAAAGAACATGATCAGTGAATTATTGGGTGCCAAAACCAGGAAGGTGACAAAATGAGAGTGTGTACCATGTGAATCTACTGAGAAGGTGTATAGAAGGTCCTGTGACCGTATCGGCCCTGGCCACTACTCACCAGGAGCATTTTGTCATGGCTTCTGACCTGGACCCCTATCAATGACAGGACCTAAAATAATTGGTGGGCAAATTTCCCCAGCTATTCTCTACCCACCCCAATAGAACGTACGTGATACAACAACACACACACAGATCCGGTTGTTGTAGTTCGACAGCGGCCATATTGAATTCCAGAGGCTCGACAAGAGTCCATCATGAAGGAGGTAGAATGCATGTATAGTGCAGAATGTCATATCAGATTAATCACCCACAATTCCACCCTAGGTCCACACCCATACAGTTCCTTCATTAGGGAATAGCGCACAATCGAGCAATTTGCTGGGGAGGAGAACAGTGGTGTTAGTAAACTGGGGACGGCGAACACTGGATCCTGTGCGCGCCAGTGGAGGGGGCTCCAGGATCTCTACTGCTGCTGACACTTATTTGGTTTGGCCCCTACACAAAATTTTGGATACTGTTGACCCTGATAATTATAGACCTAGCTCTAAATTGTCTTGTTTTGGCAAAAAACCTAGAGTCACTAGTAAATTTTCAGCTGTACTCCTTCTAATCTATCAAAGGCTTTTGATACAGTTGATCATTCACTGTGACTATGGGAACCTCAGCCACCACAGCCTTTCAATATCTTACCAATACAGCTTGACACGATATTGATGGACCTCCTCTCGGACCCATTCCAACCCATACCGTGGCGAGCTGGCCTTCTCTTCTCCATGCCAGCCATTACTCCACTCTAGTGCAAGTGGCTCCGCCCTCCATGTCATTGCCACAGTAACTACTCCACTCCAATGCAAGTCGCCCCCCCCCCACGTCATCGCCAGTGGCTCCATCCTCCGTGTTAATGCCAGAGGCTCCATCCTCCGTGTTCATGCCAGTGGCTCCATCCTCCGTGTTCATGCCAGTGGCTCCATCCTCC
>JACXGM010011446.1:14411-25210 GCA_016801145.1 Umbra pygmaea | reverse complement strand
AGAGGGAGAGGATGGAGAATAGAGGAACAGAGGGAGAGGATGGAGAATAGAGGAACAGAGGGAGAGGATGGAGAATAGAGGAACAGAGGGAGAGGTTGGGGAATAGAGGAACAGAGGGAGAGGACGGAGAATAGAGGAACAGAGGGAGAGGATGGAGGTGTAGTATAGTGGAGGATAAACACAAGACAGGAGAATTCCTCCCCCTCCAGCCTTGCATAAATTACACCTTTCATTAGCATTTTCACTACATTTTCGTTTATGTTAATGAGGTACTGTACATTAGCATAATAACTATCTATTATATTAGGTTTTGTTTGACAATAAAGGGAAGTTTAAAGGGAAAACAAAAGCAAAGAAACACAAAGGAAAAGGAGCACAGAGAAGGTGAACATACCACAAAAAAACACAAAAAGGACCTCTCATTAATCTTACTGTGATCTTACAGTTTTAATGGTGTGTGTGTGTGTGTGTGTGTGTGTGTGTGTGTGTGTGTGTGTGTGTGTGTGTGTGTGTGTGTGTGTGTGTGTGTGTGTGTGTGTGTGTGTGTGTGTGTGTGTGTGTGAGAGTGTGTGTGTGTGTGTGTGTGTGTGAGAGTGTATGTGTGAGAATGTATGTGTGAGAGAGAGAGAAAGAGAGAGGGAGAAACATGTAGAGCTGTCTGCTATGTGTTTTACATTACAAGGCAAAATAATCGAAGTAATTTTTCCAACTTTAGCGTTTCACAATAAGCAAACTATGGGAAGAGAGAGACATGGAGGGGAAAAAGGATACATTATTATTATGTATTATAATGTTTTTTCTCTTGTTTTTAAGGTTGTTATTTTACAGAATTTCATTTTTTCATATAATTTGATTACGGTTGTTGTTTTATTGATGCTGTATAAGTGGCCTCTGGATACGCTCTGGCAATATTGTTATGTCATGCCAATAAAGTCATTATAAATTAAAAACAGACAGACAGACTGAGAGAAAGACAGAGAAAGAAATACAGAAGGAGAGAGGGCAAGAAAGAGACAGGCAATAAGTGCAGTGGAGATAGGAACTGAGAAGAAGGTTGGCACGATGCCATCCACTCAGGCTGGTTCCCACAAGCTGGTAAGGGGAGGGTGGTAGAGAGAGACAGGATCACAGTCCCACACACTGCTACACCAGCGCCAACAGCCACACAACACAGATGCCAACTCATCAGTACAAATAATCAAATTTGGTAAATGACTTACCTGGATAAATAAAAGTTTAAAAAGATAGACAAAGAAGAGAGGATGGAGGACGACCCGTGTAGGTGAGGAGGGTAATCAGAGAAGGATGGAGAATGAAATGCAGGACGATGAAGAAAATGGACATTGCCAGGCGCTTTGAGAGGAACATGTGAGGCAGTTGGTGTTTGGAGGGCACATTTACCAACAACAAAGTGACCACACCCTCATCCTCCTGGCTCTCTGCTCCCATCGCCCCTATCCTCCCTGTACCAGCTAGCGGACGCCATGCCAGCCAGCTGAATTGGCACGCTCGGAGACAACGGACAGCTAGCGGCATCGATAGGTCTCGTTTTGGTGAAAGGACTAGAGAGGATTTAATGGTAATCAATGTTTGTTTGTTTGTTGGATTTTTCGGACCGAAATCCAGCGAGGAGTATCGGGGCAACGGTTGCCAGCTTTCCGGCGATTGTATCTTTCAGGGGAGACGGACAGAGTTGGCACTGCCCCAAACACAACACAACAGATGCTTACAGGCGACAACAAGCCTCTTAAATACTAAAGAAACACCTCTCACATGCTTGTGTGACCCAGTGGGTTCGAACATAGGGATCAAAATGTATTAGTGCACTAAGTCAATGTAACTCCATGGATGGGATGGAAATACCATGAACCACCTACTAAGGGGCAAAGATATGAGGGCACCAGACCCGATGAAGCAAACCCGGAATACAGCAGGGATGGTAGACAGCAAGCTGCTATACTACCTACAGTATATCCTCTACATTTCTCTCACATTATCTTTCAGCAGCAGACTGTAAAACCCTGAATTGGTACTGGTATCTCCTACAATAAATAAACGAAGGGGAAATTCTTAATTCTTCGTCTTGCAATCACGGCCTGGCAATTAGGATTACCAAAACTTTATAAAAGAAGACATTTCTTCATTATGGTGGCCTGCTTTTCCATTTCAAGTTCACTAACGCAATAAGGCACAGGGCTGTGGTATATGGCCAATAAGAGATGTTCATAGCACATTGCAGAGAGCCTGGATACAGCACTTAGCTGTGGTGTATTGGCAATGTAATGCAAACCCCCGAGATGCCTTATTGTTATTATGTACCAGTTGACAACGCGGATCAGAGGAGAAACAAGTAGAGGAGAAACAAGTTTTGTAATGTTGGACCCATGTTAAACAGTCTGCTTTACAACAGATTTCAGCCAATCGGTTTTCAAGATTCAACCACCTGGGTTTCAAAGAAGAATATGGGTATGGACAGTCAATGAGATGACGGATTTTAGACTATTTGGAGTCACCCTGTTCTTTTCCTGCCAGTCAGTTTTTTGCAGTCAAAGCCCAGACCACGGACACAAGCAGACACCGTCAGTAGGCGTGGCCAAGTGTCTGTATGTGTGTCTCATCTCCTCTGTTGATAATTAACAGTGACAGACTAATTTCAACAGCCAATCATAATTAGTGATTTAATCGCTCTGCAACATTTTTCCATGCCTTGCTCCCCTCCACCCAACCCTACCTCACACGCCTAAACCGTGCCTCATGGTTGGAGGTGATGGGATATGCTAATGTCTGGAGATTAACGAGCGGTGGATCAACCTCTTCCCTCAACCCCCTTTCCCCCCCTTTTCCATTTCTCCCTCCTTCCAGGCCCTGTGGGATCTTAATTAATCGCAGCCTTCATTATGCAAATGCAGTGCAATAAACGACATGAGAGGAGGAGCTGCACTGACTGAACTGGAAGGAGAGGTGGGGGAGGGACAAGCAGTTCGTTTTACCTCCAGTGTATTTTGTGCCATTGAACGTGTTCTAACACAGGCTTGTTCCATGTTTATTGCAGAACACCAGGCTGTAATGTTGTTTAATGTAACACCTGCTCACGTCAGACTGCTGCCCAGCTCTGCTTCAAACAAACAGGAATATAATACTGACTGCAGTGGTTTCGCAGCAGCCATCTTGGGTTCATCACACAGGATCTTACGGTCATTTGCATATCATTAACTGGCTAGAGCTCATTCGGTTCAGCCAGCAAGAACGTGATTGGTTGAAGAAAAAAAGCATCTCGCCGTTATTAAGCATTAACGTTTTAGAGTCTGCCGGCCAATCCATTTAATTTGATTGTAATTAAAATATGTCAGAGACGATCAGTCATTCTAACAGCAATATTACCATCATCTCAACCTGAACAGGACCCTGTGTATGGAACTTAAAACCATATTATGCCATTGCACATCCATTATACTGTATGGGCTTTATCCAGTTTCCCTTTACTAGACTGTGCGAAAGAGCACAGCCAACGAGACGGATCAGGAACCATATCTCACTGTGCCACAGTGATCCAACACTGTCCTTAGCATTGCGTGTGTGTGTGTTTATGCGTAAAACACTCTTTACCATAAGCGATGTAATTAGACTGCTGGTCTTTTGGCATGCAGATCACTTTGGCAGCGTGACAATCGCTCAAACCTGACACCCACATGCACGCCCCTGACCCGCCCCGATCACGGCGAGCGTGTCTGAGTGCCATGAGAATAAGGATTAGCATAATGCAGGGTAGCCAACGCGTGCCCGCCTCACTGTCCTGCTGTTGAGCATTACATCTCATTACGAATGGAAAGTAGATTTCCAGGAGAGTGCTGGCAAGGAGGGGGGGGTCAAACATTAACATGAAGAAACACAGATACAATTTAGACGTAAGAAACATGTAGAAAAATAACTAAAGGAGACATATTTGTTTATAATGTTTGGAGAACTACTCCTTTAAGATGCTATTAAATGCTACTAAATGCTACTAAAAAGATCATTGTTTTAGGCTCACATAGCGCCTTTTTGATTCTGTGAAGATAATGGGGTTTTGTTCTAGAACATTCACATTGTAAATAGACTGTTACCAGGCTATCTTTCCCATAGGATTGATTAGACCGGCCTAGAAACCATTATAAAATCATTAAGAAGACATATAGAGAACAAGTCTTCTAATAAAAAACACTCTACCTGATGAAGCGCTTAACAAATTCATATGTGTGCGCTTATGCATACATCGGTATTATAATACTCTGATAAAGTGCAATATGCACACCCACCCTCTTCTGCTATCATTGTTACATTGTGCATCTATTATGTAGCTTATTTTTAATTAATGTTTCTAGCATTGTTGAGCAGGAGTCTCGAAGTAAGAATTGAGTGTAGTTTTCCGTATGTGTCCTGCGCATATGACCGATAAACTAAACCGTGTTAAACTTACAACACGGGCCGTATTCGGTGTGTGGGGGGTGTTAGTGAAAACAGGGGGCTGTCTCTTTAACTGGTGGCTGAGCCAGGGACTCATGAATAAACATGAACTGGCCTTTCTCCTCTGCTCACACAGAACCAATCTAAATCTTAAATGAGCCTACATACACACCAACACCACTGACATTATAACCCTTCTGCCCCCCCCCCCCCCCACAGCGTAACAGACACTCCAGTGTGTGACATTACACCCCACTTCTACTGCTGAAACCCCATACCCCAATCCCACTCCCCCGCACGCATCAAATATGCACATACTAGTAGCCAATAAGATTCTATCGCCCAAACACACGCACGACCCTCCCCCAAGCACCGCCACATAGCCCCTTCCAGCAGTAGCAGCAGTTTCATTCATATGAGCTCATTAATATTCATCGTATCATTTTGTCACAAAGGAAAGTCATCTGGCTGGATGTCACTGACGTAATTAATGAACTGACCTCTGGGGCCAGGAATCTATCCCCAACACGGTCACAGATGCACACACATACACACGACATAGGGCAAATGTGTCCACCGAACCAGACTTTATTTACCTTAGCGGCTCTGGAGGGGGAGGGGGAGAAACACACATCCGTAGGACTGGGGAGAACAGAACCACCAGAACAACAGCCTGGGACCGGCGCACAACACAGTTATCTTTTGGTTATCAACAGCAACAGCCTCCAGGGACAGTAAACAACACAATATCTACATCTTACAGTTATTCGGAAAATGAGGAAAACAAATTAAACAACGATATTTACAAAACTGCCAACCGGTACAGTATTTGGAATTTCAATAGAGAAGAAAGATCATTGGTATTGTGGTAAACATTGGTCAGTTGTAGAGCTAAAGGGAAAACAGAGTTAGTCAGCATCCTTTGGAAGGTTAGCCTGGGTGGCAGACTTCAGTATCGCTACGTAACAACTTGGCTACAATCTGTGTAGCTACATTAATATGTGGCTACCAAACCATCGTGGCTACATAGCAACAATTGTTGCCTGGACTAAAGCAGAGACAAATATGGCAAAATACATGGCTAAACAAACAAGGGACACGAGTAGAAACCAGCTGGTAACATACCTGTGGCAGGTTTGGGGCAAGATACAATCAAACCTGCAATAACAATGTCTATGCAGGACCTATGGTATAGATAGAAGTATCTTTGTATTATCATTTTACGTTTGTTTCAAAACCACTGTCCACATAGTAATACATAACTGCATGAGTAAATACTGAAGACCAAGTTATCTCTTTGTTAACATCACAATATAAGGTCAGGGTATAAACAGCATCACAGGTGCTAGAACAGTTTGTTGTTATTAAAGTATTACAAAATATGTTAGCAGCAAACCGGATGACCTCCAACACTGAGAGCAGTAGGATTTCATCAGGGTATAAAGACACTGACATTGAGCAGGAAATCATTTCAACCACTCTACACAGCAATGGCTCTGAAATAGTTCCTTACTGAGTGCCCTAGAGACTGGGTTTGGTTCACTACTGAGTGCCCTAGAGACTGGGTTTGGTTCACTACTGAGTGCCCTAGAGACTGGGTTTGGTTCACTACTGAGTGCCCTAGAGACTGAGTTTGGTGCTCTACTGAGCGCTGTAGAGATTGGGTTTGGTTCTCTACTGAGTGCTCTAGAGACTGGGTTTGGTTCACTACTGAGTGCCCTAGAGACTGAGTTTGGTGCTCTACTGAGTGCTGTAGAGATTGGGTTTGGTTCTCTACTGAGCGCTCTAGAGACTGGTTTTGGTTCTCTACTGAGTGCTCTAGAGATTGGGTTTGGTTCTCTACTGAGTGCTCTAGAGATTGGGTTTGGTTCTTTACAGAGTACCCTAGGTGCCGGGGTTGGTTCTTTAGTTAGTGCACTAGAGACTGGGTTTGTTACCCTAGTGAGTGCACTAAGGACTAGAGTTTAGTTGGGTGCCCTAGGGCCTGGAGGTTTGGCTATGAGCAGTGTATCTCCATCCTAGTACAGTAGTTGGTTTTGGTTTTCATGGAGGTTTCATTATACAGTCTGTGGCCTGGTAACAAGGTAGATACAGCAGTCATTCTTTCCAACAATGTTACATTATCAAATGTTTCTGTGGGGTTTACGCATCGACGGTTACAGTGTTGTTATGTCTTTGGGTTGTGTTTTAAAGCATTTTATATTATTCTAGTTATTCCTATTATTGTATCCATTATTACTACTGTAATATTGTACAGTTAGAAAATAGAAACACCCGGGGTGAGATGGATACTGTGTGATGTACAATTCAATACACACAGCAGCCAACGATCTCATCAGTATGAGTCTTGCCTGACAGAACAGATGCAGTCTGAGGGAATAATCTGCACCAACCAAAAACTGCATCTTGTACATATCCTCCTCACATTCTTTACCTTTGCGATGGAACAATCTACTCTTGGTCAGAATGCTCCCATCTCCCCACATCCAGAGAGGATTCTTAAGAATTAGCATTTACATCATCAACGTTTTCAACAAAGGAGAAAAAAACTACAATAATAAGACCAAAATAACAGTTCAGTTGGCCTGAGAATAGTAGACATAACATTATATTACACATATTATTGGTATTTACTCAGATAGGAAGAAAAAGGCAACATGTTTACCTCAACTCCACATCATAAAGCCTAACTTGTGTTTTCATAAACCACTAAATAACACTTGTCTTATCAAAGCATGACAACAACGTCAATCCATAATATTCATATTAATTAACATTACTAAACACAAAGTTGTGTAGTGTTTGGTTAAACTTGTTGTGACAGATATTGGTCGAATGTTATCAAAATAGCTTCTTATAGTTCTTCTCACTCAGAAAGGACAAAGTGAACTTAGGTCAGTGCTGTTTGGCCTATTATCCACATTTAAAAAAATCTGTACGTGTTCATGTGCAGTAGAATCGTCATTGGCTTGAGAAGGTTGAGGTTGGTTTCAACACCACACAGGCCAGTCAATGTGTTGGGGTAAAGTTCAACCTTTTACTGTTTGGTCAGTTCTGCAGTTTGCAAGAGAAAACCACCATTTTGACAATACAATCCACAGACATGTACGGTTTTGGTTACGAGCTTTGGAATCCAAGCCAGTCTTTGTAGAAGCTCTTGGTGAAGAATATTCTTTCTTGTTTTAAATATTGTTTAATTCCATTTTCATTCACTTTGAAAGAACGTTCTATACACTAAAACGCCTTAGACTATCTCTTATAAAACGTCTTAGACTACTTACTTCAATACTAACTACAACACTAGTAACCTCTTTAAATGGAAGAGGGCGGGGCACATATTCATTTCTGGTCCTCCAGATAGTAATGTCTGGATGGGGACATCTGTTGGCATGGAGGGGTTAACTCCCGAGGTATTGGTGAAAGGACAGGGGAGTGGTGTTTTAAAGCTCTAGAGCAGGTATGCCCTGTGGTGTTTTGGGCAAAGGGGTTTGTGAGGTACACAGGTAGAATGCTCTTTGGCTGCTGTGGTATCCAGTTGGTTTGTTGCTCTGTGTGCGTGTGTTTGTGTGCGTGTGTTAGTGTGTGTGTGTGTGTGTGTGTGTGTGCGTGCGTGTATGTGTGGTTGGTCGTTATTACAACCGACACGCACATAGTTCATGGCTGTTCGTGTGCTGTCCCCTGTCTGCAATCTTTCTACCCTGTGGTTGGATTGACTCGGAGGCTCCTCGCCCTCTTCTCCTTGGCTCGGGCATTCTGAAACCACACCTGCACGACTCTGCGGGGCAGGCCCAGTTGGCGCCCCAGGCACTCACACTGCTGGGGGGTGGGGTTGGAGTGCTCCCTGTAGCAAGCTTTCAGCTGGGAAATCTGCTGGGGCGTCATTTGGGTGCGCTGCCTCTGCTGCTGTTGCGTTCTTGGTCCTTGCCTATCCACACTCTCTGACAGACTTGGGCTGGTGCTCTGGTCATAGTCTTGAACATTAAAGCTTGCCATCCCATAATTGTATCCCAGTGACAACAGATTGCTCCGTTTACACTCTTGAGCCTGGTCACACAAAGGTGATATGTTTACTGATAGGTCTCCTTCCTCCTCTTCCTCTTCCTCTTTTATGTCAGGTTCATTCAGGTCAAAGATCAAATCTTTTTTTTCAGAAATGTCTTCTTTTTTAGCAGGGATTGTCCCAGGGCATGAGGAGGAGGAGAGAGAAGGCTGGATGGAGAAAGGGGGAACCATGGTTGTGAGTGAGGAGGGAGAGGATCCATGAGTGTGAGAGAAGCCGGAGTCATCAGCTGGACCTGTGTGAGGGGACAGGACAGTAGCAGCTCTGTCAGCCTGGGACCAGTGGCGGGCCCTGACATGGGCATCCAAAGCACTCTGAGCTTTAAACAGAGCCCTGCAGAACGGACAGCGCCTGTGGTTCTCAGCCAGACCCACATCTCCACCTCCTCTTCCCAGGTTTTGGAGCTGCCCCTTCCTGTGACGAGCCCTGGTGTTCTGGAACCAGACCTGAAGACAAAGTGTCATTGCGTGTTAAAAAAACATTCCTGAACATTACAGCCTTACAGAGATGTTCCTATGAAAGCAATTGGGTACCTGCACCACACGTTTCTTCAAGCCTGTGTCCCTGGTGATGCCCTCCAGTACAGAGCGAGTTGGGTTGGAGTTCAAACTGTAGCGCTGATACAGAACCTCTAGCTGCTCCGCACTGATGGTGGTCCTCTGTCGCCGGTCCCTCCTCTGCTCATCCCGGTCTGCCTCGCGATCTCCACCATCCTGTCTGTCACTGACCATGATGTCACTCATAGGTCCTTCCTCCAACCTGCGCTTCAGGGAGGGCAGGGCTGGGCTGGGCGCAGAGTGGGTGTTACCGTACGGTGCTAGTGTTGTGTTGTGTGCAAAGTGGGTGTTAGCGTATGGTGCTAGCACTGGGTTATTAGCAGAGTGGGTGTTAGCATACGATGATAGTGCAGGGTTATGGACAGAGTGAGTGTTAGCGTACGGTGCTAGCGCTGGGTTATGGACAGAGTGGGTGTTAGCGTACGATGCTAGCGCTGGGTTATGAGCGGAGTGGGTGTTAGCATGAAAAGAAAGGGGTTGTGAATGCCCCGATGACAACAAAGACTGGTACTGAAGTATAGACTGGAGTGCTATGGGCTGCATCAGACCAAGTGGGAGGAGAGGAGGGTCGATAGTCAAGGGCAGTGGGGGCAGCGGGAGGTTGGCTAAGGGAAGGGAGGTCAGGGAGAGTTGGGGTAAAGAGGGAGGAGGTATGGAGTGTTTTGGCTGGGGTATGATAGTCGGATAGGGTTCAGGGCTGGTTGTAGTTCTGCTAGCGTCCTGCTGCTCTGGTGGAGGAGTGGAAGGTGTTGGAGAGTCTAAGGAGAGGGTTGGGACTGGCCCTTGGGCTTCAGACAGGATTCCAGGTAGAGATCCTGGTGGTGAAAGTACAGCTGGGGCAGGATCTGGGGCTAGTATTGGGGCTGGAGAGGGGCCTAAGGGGAAGGGTACAGATGCTGGTGATGTGGGTATTGATAGGGCCGGGGCTGGTGTTTGGTTTAGGGTAGATTTGGAGGCTGGTGCTGGAGGTAAGGGCAGAAGTTCATGTGATGATGCTGGTTTCAGGTCTGCAGCAGAAGGAGAGGCAGCAGTGACCCCCTCTGTGGGGGGTGTGAGGGTGTAGAGGCGGTCATACTGGAGCCTGTACTTTCTGGAGAACCTCTCCAACTCAACCGGTGGGATCATTTGGCAGTGAACAAACTCCTGGTGGCTCTTCAGGATCAGAGAGTCAGAGAACAGCTTGCCACATTCACCACACGGCTTCTCCTTTCTCTCCAGACTTCCGTCCCCCTCCGCATGGTGCCATCTCTGTCTGCTCTGAGTGGACTGCAGGGCCAGCTCCCAGCCGTAACGCTCCAGGAGAACTCTAAGGGCCTTTTCTGCTCTTTCCCTCTTTTCACGCTCATGCAACTCTTTGCTCCATTGTCCTCCTCCCTCGGGAGAAGAGGATGGATTAGGCTCTTGGCTGTCGACTGTCTCGGCCTGGGTCTGACTTCCAGCAAGCTGAGATGGAGCATAGATGCCAGTTGTCTCTGGTTTCAAAGAGGGAAGGTCAAGCCCTGCTGTCTGAGAGGAAAGACCTGAGGTGGTCTGGAGAGATGAGGATGAGGTTGTCTGGAGGGAAGAGGATGGGATGGTCTGGAGGGTTGAGGATAGGGTTTCCTGGATGGATGAGGATGGAGTTGTCTGAAGGGATGAGGATGGTGTGGTCGGGAGGAATGAGGATGAGGTGGTCTGGAGGGATGAGGATGAGGTGGTCTGGAGGGATGAGGATGAGGTGGTCTGGAGGGATGAGGATG
>JACXGM010011445.1:0-24925 GCA_016801145.1 Umbra pygmaea | reverse complement strand
TAGCCTCTAGCATTCAGCATCTAGCCTCTAGCATTCAGCATCTAGCCTCTAGCATTTAGACTCTAGCACCCAGTCTCTAGCATTTAGCATCTAGCCTCTAGCATTCAGCATCTAGCCTTTAGCATTTAGCATCTAGCCTCTAGCATTCAGCATCTAGCCTCTAGCATTCAGCATCTAGCCTCTAGCATTCAGCATCTTGCCTCTAGCATTCAGCATCTAGCCTCTAGCATTTAGCATCTAGCCTCTAGCATTCAGCATCTAGCCTCTAGCATTCAGCATCTAGCCTCTAGCATTCAGCATCTAGCCTCTAGCATTTAGCATCTAGCCTCTAGCATTCAGCATCTTGCCTCTAGCATTTAGACTCTAGCATCTAGCCTCTAGCATTTAGACTCTAGCATCTAGCCTCTAGCATTCAGCATCTAGCCTCTAGCATTCAGCATCTAGCCTCTAGCATTCAGCATCTTGCCTCTAGCATTCAGCATCTTGCCTCTAGCATTTAGACTCTAGCACCCAGTCTCTAGCATCCAGCCTCTAGCATCAAGCCTCTAGCCTTCACCATCTAGCAATCCAGCTTGTAGCATCCCATCTGTATCATCTAGCCTGTAACATCTTTAATATAAGGCAAATGTAAGCTGCAATAATATTGTCATTAAAGTCATCGACTGACCGAATTAGTTAACCTTACAAGTTCTCCCAGTGTTTTTATTTGACCTCATTGATAGATAGCAAAAGATTTTCCAGATCCACCTCAGTGATTTGACATAATTCACAACTACAATTCTGGTCTTTCATTATTTGACTAGTTTACTTATTTAAATATGAAGGCTGAACATATGTAGTCTTGTCAACAGCACAATGTAAAAATATTAGTGAAAAAAATATTAAAACGTACTGGTAATTTGTTGCCAGTACTTTTTATATTATCCTACAGATATTTACCTTAAGACAATAACAGAACATACATTATAAACACAGTAGATATCTGTGTGTCTTCTGTGTATCGTTTTGAATAGGCGTAGTATTTTGACATATATGTGCGCAATGACTGCGTATTGTTGAATGGACAAATTAATTAAAAAAGCACTCGTTTGGTGCCAGTACCCGATTTTGAACTACTGTTGGCTGATCTAATGATTAATTATAAATCCCCCTTATTCATCATATGCAATGCAATATAGCTTGTGCAGCATTTTTTTTAAACAGTTTGTTTTTCCCTGAAACCCTTGAGGAAAACAGAACGGATAAAAGTTTGGCTTGATAAAAAAAAATGGGTACAGTTCTGTCGGAACGAAAGCAGTGAACGTCTACCCACTATTCTAGACTAATATGTTAACAAATGATTATGTGTCACTATTTCCTCCAGACTTAATGCTGTAGTTTGGGACAGGTGGACTGTAGCTCACGACAGATGGGCTGGCTGCACGCAGTTTCAACATGATTTGCTTTCTAATTATAACACCATAGGAAGTGGTTTCTCTCCAAAAAAGTATCGGCCATAATCGGCGAGCAAAAATGCCGATTAATAATTATTTTGAAAACTCATAGTCGGCCATAATTAATCGGCCAGTCCAATTAATTAGCCAATCTCTAATAGAGAGTGAGGCCATTCATACAGAGAGAGACCATAAGAGAAAAGTAACTCCAGGAAATGAATGTCCTTATCCATGTTGCTGTCTGTAAGAGGTGTGAATATACAACATTATCCTCTGCTGTTACCTAAGAGTGAATTCTTTCTGCTGCTGTTTACGTGAAGGTGGTGAATGTATTGCTAGGTGTCAACTTTTCTTCAAAGCCCCCACCTGCCGCTTGGTGCCATAGCAACTAGCTGCCCACTTCCACGGTAACAAGAAGGTGCCTGTACACCCTCTGTCAGGCAGCGTGGTCAGCGGTCTGAGAGAATACCAAAAGACAGAAAGAGTATGGACACCCTCCACAAAAGAGACTGTAGTGTGTTGTTCATTAACCCCTTGTCAGCCTGCCTCCAATGTGTTAGCCATTACACCAACTCATTCCAGATGTAACACCGATGACAAAGAAAAAAAGGACTGCCACGCTGCAATCTAGCACATCCTTGAGTTAACAATGTCAGATTAGTACAAGCTTTGGTTAACTGTGTCAAACTAGGACAAGAATGGCTTAACTCGTTAGACAGTGGACAGATGTGGGTTAACTCTTTAGTGTTAGGGTAGGGGTTAGACAGTGGACAGATGTGGGTTAACTCTTTAACCTGCCGGGTAGGGGTTAGACAATGGACAGATGTGTGTTAACTCTTTAACCTGCAGGGTAGGGGTTACACAGTGGACAGATGTGTGTTAACTCTTTAACCTGCCGGGTTGGGGTTAGACAGTGGACAGATGTGTGTTAACTCTTTAACCTGCCGGGTTGGGGTTAGACAATGGACAGATGTGTGTGAACTCTTTAACCTGCCGGGTTGGGGTTAGACAGTGGACAGATGTGCGTTAACTCTTTAACCTGCCGTGTAGGGGTTAGACAGTGGACAGTTGTGGGTTAACTCTTTAACCGGTCGGGTAGGGGTTAGACAGTAAACAGGTGTGGGTTAACTCTTTAACCTGCCGGGTTGGGGTTAGACAATGGACAGATGTGTGTTAACTCTAACCTGCCGGGTAGGGGTTAGACAGTGAACAGATGTGTGTTAACTCTTTAACCTGCCGGGTAGGGGTTAGACAATGGACAGATGTGTGTGAACTCTTTAACCTGCAGGGTAGGGGTTTTACACAGTGGACAGATGTGTGTTCACTCTTTAACCTGCCGGGTTGGGGTTAGACAATGGACAGATGTGTGTGAACACTTTAACCTGCTGGGTAGGGGTTAGACAGTGGACAGATGTGTGTTAACTCTTCAACCTGCCGGGTAGGGGTTAGACAGTGGACAGATGTGTGTTAACTCTTTAGTGTGTGACCTGCAGGGTTCGCGGTATACGGTATGAATGTGCATATCGGTGTAACATCCATGATATGGATTTTGCCAACACTGACGCATGGGACATATGAGGGAGCGTGTAGTGGGAGATTGACAGTTCAAGTTTACTGATTGATTGGTGCTGCCATTTTCGGGCGTTAGCACAAGGCCACATTTAAAGCAACAGTCCACCAAACCCTCTGTGAATATGTCTGTGAATGAGATGAATACTTTACAAAGCTACCTGCTCTCATCACAATACGTGGGTAACCGTACCTAATGGAGATTTTGCAACATTACATAGACAGACTTGGGGATATGGGGATATATGGAGTTTTATTCCTATCTTTATTCAAGAGCACCTTCTTTCAATTTGAGAGCATTTCTAATTAATATTACCGTATTTTCCGCACTATAGGGCGCACTGGATTATAAGGCACACTGTCAATGAATGGTCTATTTTCGATCTTTTTTCATATATAAAGAGCACCAGACTATAAGGTGCATTAAGCGAAACAACACAGTCAGATAAGTCAGTCAGTCAAACTTTATTAAATGTTCTATTGCCATGTACTACTGTGTGACTGACTGCCTTGAGTTTGAAGTCCGCGTTGTAAGCGTGTCTCTTGACAGGTGCCATTTTGAGGTCCTTATACACACACACTGTAATATTATGGTGAAGCACAGTACTCAGCGACTCTTCTGACTACGGTAGCTGTAAGCGGTGCGGCTTTGTAGTTTACCAAAGTCGTACTAAAACATTTTGACAGAGCGCGCGTACCACACAATATTGCTTCGAGGTCAGTAAGCACAACCAGAATTAATACATATATAAGGCACTTCAGATTATAAGCCGCACTGTCGTTTTTTGAGAAAATTGAAGTCTTAAGTGCGCCTTACAGTCTGGAAAATACGGTAGGTTCAGATTTTTTAATAATTTCCCTCAAAACCTTGCTCTCACAATCAAATAGCCACAGCTCGCGCTTGGATTTGCTCTGCATCTGCAAAAACTTTATGCAAAGACTCAGATATGTTGTTGCTTGTGACAGATTTCCTGCTCTCAGCTTCAAAACTTGCACTCACACGGCTTCTGTGCGCATGCAAATCTTCTCTCAGATTTCCCCCTGCGCTCTCTGATTGTTTTGTGTTACAACCCTGTCAATATTCACCAACCAATAGAATTTCAGGTGTAGGGTTGACCAATGAAATGATCCCGGCCCCTTATAGGGTGCGTTTTACTTTACAACGTCCGGAGGGCGGGTACTCAACCTCCACGGTTCTTTCACTTTTTAGTTGTACTTCTGTAGACTTATTAAGAACTTTGAAGTAAAAATTGGTAAAATATATAAACACATATATGGCGAACTGCGCACCCTGCCCGAGCCTGAAGAACAGCGGCCTGGCCTATGGAGCTCCCATTATCTGGAGTGGAGCTTTCACTATCGCCTCTGTCAGCTACGGAGGAGAACCTACAGATGGAGAAGGAGCTCCCTCTTCTGCCCTGGCCTGAGCAGCTCCCACTACCTGAAAAGGAACTCTCTCTACCTTCTCCACCAGGTATCGAGGAGTTCCTACAGCTCGAGGTGAAGCTTCCTCTTGGCCCGAGGAGCATCATATACTGAGTGATGAGCTCCCGCTGCCACGTCCTCCTCCAGCGCTCTCGGGGAACTCAGCACCATTAACCACTGGGGCTCTAGCAGTTATGGAGGCGGGACTCTGCCAGTTAAGGAGGCGGGGCTCTCCCGGGGTTCTATCAATGAGGTTCTGCTTTCACCGGCGGTGGAGGCCACTGAGGTCACTCAAAAGTCCAGCACAGGCAGCACCACGCCCATCGTTTGTGTCGACTCACCCGCATGAGTGCTGGTCACCACGCCAGCCAGTACCCGCTGCACCGCCCCCTCAGCATGCTGTGTTTCTGCGGCGGGTACCGACTGCCACGCCCCCCCAGATTACAGACCGTGGCAATCCCTCCAGGACCTCCGCCATATGCTCTTGCCTGGAGGCCAGTGCCGTCCTCGCCTGGGCTGGGCTTGGTCACTCTCCCCCGTCTGCCTTCTGGGGGCTTCTGGGCCGACCTCCGGACTGGTTTGTGCTTCAGTCCTTCTGGGGTTGGACTTTTTGGGGGGGCTACTGTCATGGTTTTAAGGTGTCATGTGTAGTTAGGTGTGCAATGTATTATTGGTTAGGTTTCTGTTCACCTTAACACACAGCAGTTTTTGTTTCATTCATTAGTTGATTTGTTAGTTTTTAACACCTGGGTTTCTTTCTTTGTATTTAAAGCCACTCTGTGTTCAGGTTAATTCGTGGCTCATTGTTTAATTTTACGATTTGGATCCCTGTTATGTGGTGTAATGTTTGTAAATGGAAAATTATATTGAATGAAGTATATTGTATGTGCGTTTTGCCCCTCGTGGCTTATTTACTTTTGAGAAGTCTTTTTACGCACGGAAATAAACTATGTTGGTTTTGAATCGATCAACCTTCGCACCTGTCTCTTCTCACACCACACACACAAGTTGTGACACATGGTGAAACATTTCTATCCTGATGGGAGTGGTCTCTTTCAGGATGACAATGCCTCAATCCACGGAGCACGAGGGGTCACTGAATGGTTTGATGAGTATGAAAATAAGGTGAATCATATGCTTTGGCCTTCTCAGTCACCTGATCTCAACTCACCTGAACACTTATGGTAGATTATGGACCAACGTGTTAGACAGCTCTCTCCACCACTTTCATCAAAACACCAAATGAGGGAAAATCTTAATGGTGATTGAACGCTCCAGTAGAATTCCAAAGACTGTTCCGGCGGCTCGTGGTGAGTGATGGGGAAAATCCCAGGTCCAACTTTTCTATTGTTTAATACATATTTTATTGTACATTTTAATATGTATTCTATAGCATGTTAAATATGTATGTTCTTTTTTGTATTTTATGTAAAGCACTGATTTTATATCTGTGAAAAGTGCTCTATAAATAAAGCTTACTTACTTACTTACTATGCTCGATCAAGGCTGTGGTCGGAAATCTGTAGACAAACTCACATCAGAGACCAAGGCTTTTTTCTGTTAGTTTTATTCCAAGCTTGGTGGTAAATACATGTAAGTGCGCGCAGTCTGTCTCATGCGCACATCATTTATATAATGTCTAACATTCTTCCCTCTAGTTTTGGTTCCTGATATACTGTACCTAATTTCTGTCATGCTCTAATGCTGTCCCAGCCGTCTGAACTCTATACGTCATCTCAGTCCCTGCTTCAAGAGTTTCTCTTTCGTTACCAATGGTCTTCAAAGCTCCTGGAACTCTTCCTAGTTGTTCAGTCTCTCAATCACGAGTTCCTTCTTCTGCGGCCATCTGCAGAAACTGCCTTGAGGAGCATCCGGTTACCTTTTACCCAGTTTTATTCTACTGTACTTACACTCACTCCATCATGAGAATCTCTGTTTTGTACAAAATGGACGGTTTAGTTTCTCATAAAAAGTTGTCTTAAACAGAGACAAATACTCGACACTGATTCTTCCAGACTTTATTCTTGTTTAATTTTTTAGATTGTGCTAATAATACATTTCTAGACATGCATTTGAACTTAAATCATATTCTAGTGCAGATACTAGGCACCCTCTATATCCCTAAACCCATGATAAATTATTTGACCATATGAGGACTCTATAAATATTATTGACATTTAACATTGAAATTCCTCTTATATTTGTATTAGTACAGTATACTGTTTCCTAGGCCTTATATGGTACATGTTTAATTCACTATGACACATTTCGTACAAAATGTTCATGTTCTTCAACACCTTACTGAGAAACCTTTTGTCATTTTTTCCTTTAATTTGTCTGTATATTTACATAGAGAGAGATGGAGCGAGAATGGTCTTTGTCATGATGTTGTGGCAGCAATTTTGGTTAGTGTATATTTAAAAGCAATAAAAATACAGTCTTATAGAGCCTTTCTGCTAGCCGGCGCTGTCAACAGTTACAATAACAGTTCTGACTTCTCTAAGTTGGCTGGTCTGCCAGAAACTAGTTCTGGGTTTAAAGTCCTGTAGTGTACAAAAATCATTGCTGGCAGTGAAGGTATATTCTGCAGAGGAGGTAACATCACCACTCCAGAAGATCAAGGAGCCAGATGTTCAAATTTGAAGCACCAGGACTTAATTTCTCAGATGGACAAGGAGTCCAGAGGTCAGGCAGTGAAGCCTCTAGTGAAGTATAGCACTGGGCCCAGATCCTGACGATTGTCTCAAAGATGAGTCAACCATGTTTTTTACCGTACAGTAAATACATGGTATTGTTCAGGAGCACAGGGGAATTACAAGATCACTATGTGCACGTCACATGGTACAAAGTGCCAATTTTGTTCAATCGGATCTTGTTCATTTTTTCTCAACTCTGCACACCCTATTTTCTATGTTCTGGTTTGTTAATCTCTCATTGGAAATGTCTGCTTTAAATAAATACTGCTTTAAAAAGCTTAGTTAGACAAATGCATAGAGTCACTGTCTGTTGTTAATATGTATGTGGTGTTGACAAAACAAATCTGTGGTCACGATATAAAGGAAACATTTTATTTTGATTCTGTGCTGAACTCATTTGATGCAGATTTTCACCATTAATGATTTCAGATTTTAGGGCTTTGAAAAAACTTTTAAACAGTATAATATTCAAATGCTTTGCATTTGATTTGTTTATTCCTTTTTGATTGATCTACGGATATTGCCACAACATTATTTTCTACTTCTTTGCATACGTTCAAAAAATTTTATATAGCTATGTGTCTTTAATTAAGAAGAATGAAGTAAACTACAGTGCCCTTTATGGGACAGTAAAAAGTCCAAATTGCGATTTATTTGGAAGCACTCATGGCATATACAAATATATTATTCAAAGATAAATATAAGGCAAGACTACAGACTATTGTTTTCTTTATTTCTGGCTGTTTCAACATGTTTTACCGACTCAGAATAATAGCACTGTCAGATTCCCAACTCTATTTTCTTCTTGCTCCAACCTGGTAACAAACATCCACCTGTTACTTGACTAACTTTATACGCTTTATTTGATAGCAAAATGACTGAAGCATTGCTGCCATTCAACAGTAATAGGCTCACCTTTTCACACCAGTTACATAAGAGCAGTCCGAAGTATGGATAGCAAATAACTAAGCTATTTAGTATCCATTTCTGTCAAAATGATCTAAATACAAAATACCAACAGACAGGATAAACATTTTCAATTTAAGTTTCAAATGAGCTTTTTCCCTATTGCAGATAGACCACTACAATGTATGCCATGTAGTGTCAACACTGATGTTATGACTTCCTATTTATGAAACTTTTCCCCATGCAGGACGATGTTGTTTTACAATGTGACCTCTAACATGGTTATATCTCCCCTTTGCTCAGATGTTGAGGAGTGCCAGGTCATCCCCGGAGTCTGTCAGGGGGGACATTGCATCAACACTGTGGGATCTTATGAGTGTAGGTGTCCAGCAGGCCACCGGCAGAACGAAGGCTCCCAAAAGTGTGAGGGTGAGTAACAGAAAATGGAGTCATCTCCTTTTTACTGTTAAACTACTCTCAAGGTACACAAGAATGGCATATCAGTATGAAAATACGGTACACAGTTGTATTGGACAACACTAATATTATTTATTCAAAATCATGTGAAGAAATTTAGAGATTTTTTTGCAGTACAGTTGTGGAGAGTTGGGATTATTTATAATTTTGACGGCTTAATGCTGTACTGTCGCGAACTGTAAAAACAATCAATATTTTTATAACAATCGCCTTTGGAACTGTTGACACAAACTGTTTGAAAATGTAATTGAGGTATAATTTGTTAGGTTAAGTTTTTGTCAATTAAGAAAATACACGTTAAATGAAACTCCATATCACTAAACAGATCAAAATCATTGTGCCGGTCATGTTTCCGACATGAAAGCCACTGAAACACCTTCTCAGCATGTTCGGTAATTCCCAAATCCGCCACCAAATGTGTCAGGAAAAAAATACTGTGACGTCACTGCAACATTTGTGACGTCACCGGCATACCGATTTGAGCTGTTTAGGGGTCTGGAGTGTTCCTTTAAGATAAAAATAAACAGCATGGTATAGGTTAAAACTGAAGGAAAATATCTTTACAATGTTTAACATTGACTCACAGGCGACTCAATATCCCAGCATTCCTTTCTTCAAGCCCTTATTTATTCCTATTCCTGTTGGTAACAAAATGCCATTCTTAACCAAAACACAACACATCGCAAAGCTGACTTCTAAACTACAGAATGCCAGGATAGAAGACACTTAACAAGCAGCTTAGAACATCATAATTACAGTTTTCAGGTAAAAATTGTAAACTCTTTGTGCTTTTGGACTTGCTCAACCCTTGAAAGTTCCTGTTGTTGCGTACCACTTGTTGTTGATTACTATACTGCTTATTTTACCTTTTCTGTTACGCTACAGATGTTGTGTCTTTATTTGATCATGTTGTTGTTGCATGAAGTTTTAAATGCAGACATTTAAGGCATTTCAAGTCAAAATAAAATGTCAGTTCTCATTTGCCCATGCAATATTCATGAATTCATTCTGGAAATAACTTGAATAACACATCATTTTTTTAATCTCTCATTGAACGGGATACATGGTAAAATATTTTTCTTAGTATGTGTATAATTAATGTAGAATCACTATAATTCTGCAGTTAGATATTAAAGTAGTTTGATTACATAGGGCACTTACTGGCATTAAACTAATCTTCCTAGACACTTCCGCCTGGGGATGAGGTTAGCATATAACTGAGGTTAGCATATAACTGACATTTTTAACAGTTTTAGGGACATGCTTTGGCTCAGTAGCGCCACTTTTTAACCAGTGGTCAGAGTTTGGCGTAGCGTTCTCTGGACCACGCGTGCCCCCAGCGACAGATCTTTAAGCAATGGCTCGGCCTCTGTCTGTACCCTTCCTCTCTGTCTCCCCCTTTATGCTTCATTACTGTTTTGGTATTAACAATATTGAATAAAGAATCCAGCCCCCAGCAAACAGAAACCTCAAAAACATCTGTACATCCTGAACTAGTACTGAGATGGAGGTAAATAATCAATCTACATATGCCCGTCCTACGTTTATACCAACCCTCCAAACATGCTTTGGTTTCTTAAGGTCTCTGTAATGATATAAAAACAGATCTGTCTAAAAATGAAGTTCTACTTCAGTAAAATTCCATAAAAACTGACATAGCCATTTTACTGACAGGCCGTGAGATAGTCAGCAATGTTGCAGGATCTGAGGTGGTGGCTCATAAAATGTGTGTCTTTCCATGTGGTTTCAGACGTGGATGAGTGTGGCACAGTTTCCCGTGTGTGTGATGGAGGACACTGTGTGAATTCGGTGGGCAGTTACTCCTGTGTTTGTCCTTCTGGCTACATCTCATCTCCTGACAAAACTCGCTGCTTTGGTAAGTCAACACAACGTGGACAAAAAAGGTTGAATCATTTTGTCAAATTAAGTAAATACTATATGTTGGTGAATTGCATTGAAATCTGATTATGTCCAGTTACACACACACATGCGCACACACACACAATCAACCTTGACTTAACCCTTACATTTACAGTTTTTTTCAATTGCTAACAAGCATCGGTCAATAATGAAGCCACTTTTTCAGAACGCTTCTCATAGTCTACATTACCAACATCCATCTTGGTCAAACAGTTAATCTCACCTTCAAAACTCACACTTCGTAGACGTCTCAAAATATGCTTGTTCGACCATAACACTGGCAACAATTCTCATCCAGAAAGCCAACATTGTCACTCATAACACACTGACCAGAAAAACCCTAACAGTAGTGAGCATTACATAAATTATGAACTATAAACTTTTCAACATTAAATTGACTTTTTACAGAAAACAGTATTGTATTATACACTGTTTAAAATAATTAAGGGAAAACTCAAATTGTAACATTGGTTCTCGATGACCGAAACATTTTCGGGATCTCCTCCAAGACCTGGATTAGGGAATTATTGAGCTCCTGGACAGTCTGTGGCACTACTTGGCGGCGTCGGATGCACTGGTACATAATGTCCCAAAGGTTCTCAGTTAGATTCAGGTCTAGGAAATGTGAGGGCCAGTCACTGGCCGGGATGAGGCCGGGAATTATCCTGCACCAGGAGGAACCCAGGGCCCACTGCACCAACGTAAGGTCTGACGATGTGTCTGAGGATTTCATCCCAGTACTAAACAGCAGTCAGGGTACCGATGATTAGACGTCGGGCCCTCATACCAGCATTGTGGAGTCTGTTTCTGACAGTTTGGTCAGAAACCTTCATACCAGTTGCCCTCTGGAGGTCATTTTGTAAGGTTCTGGCAGTGCTCATCCAGTTCCAGGGGCGCAGATGTCTCAGTAGTTAGGAAATCAGACTTGTAGTCAGAAGGTTGCCAGTTTGATTCCCGACTGAGCCAAATGTTGTTGTGTCCTTGGGCAAGACACTTCACCCTAATTGCTCCCAGGTTGTCTGTAAATAAGAAATTGTTCTAAGTTAACTTACCTGGTTAAATAAAGGTCAAATTAAAATAAAATTCCTCCTCACACAAAGGAGAAGATACCAGTCCTGCTGCTGGGTTGATGCGCTTCTACGGACCTGTCCAGGTCTCCTTGTGTAACAGCCCGTCTCCTGGTGTCTCCTCCATGCTCTTGAGACTGTACTGGGAGACACAGCGAACCTTCTTGCAACAGCACGTATGGATGTAACATCCTGGAGGAGCAGGACTTCCTGTGCAACCTGAATGGGCTGCCGGTACTACCTCATCTTACCAGTAGGAAATTAGTACAACTGAAGAAGAATCAGTCAGGAAGAATAGGGAGAGAGCAATTGTCTGTGGCCACCACCTGCCAAACCATTTGTTTGGGGGGGGTCCAGGGCTCAACTCCTAAATAAAAAACTGTACATGTTCTCCTAAATAAAAAAACTGTACATGTACTCCTAAATAAAAAACTGTACATGTTCTCCTAAATAAAAAACTGTACATGTTCTCCTAAATAAAAAACTGTACATGTACTCCTAAATAAAAAACTGTACATGTACTCCTAAATAAAAAACTGTACATGTTCTCCTAAAATATAAACTGTACATGTACTCCTAAATAAAAAACTGTACATGTACTCCTAAATAAAAAACTGTACATGTTCTCCTAAATAAAAAACTGTACATGTTCTCCTAAATAAAAAACTGTACATGTTCTCCTAAATAATAAACTGTACATGTACTCCTATATAAAAAACTGTCGGAGCACACACAGAAATTTAGGAGCGCATTGAAAAATATTCAAGTAACACAGAATTTACACTTTCTTTTTCCAAGTGTTTCTCTGACCTTTCTCTCACTTTGACTGCACTGCATCATCACAGAAAACTAGTGCAGTTGGCGCATGACTACTTGCGGAATGTGGGAGTTGTAGTTTTTTAACAATTAAAAGCGGGGGGAAAATGCATTATGGTAGGTTGTAATCTTCACAGGAATGTTTTTGACTGCTTATAACTAAATAATCTATTGTAGGTTAGACTGTAATTCCATCACAGGTCTAATACATAGTGGATGCCATTTAGACTAATAGAACAATTTACTGATAGGACACTAGGGAACGAGTAGCTAGGGACAGACAGTAGATTAGTATGGAACATATATGTTATTCACTTCTATGAGATATGGATGAAAGAACTATAACTTCCAGACACTCAAGGACAGTACAGGAACGGTATGGGCCTGGACATTTAGAGATAGGGATCCACGTAGACAGTGAACAACAATCCCACATGTATATAGGTAGGCTCCATATGATCATTCGGGGCATTTTATGAGATGACCCTGTAACCATAACAAGGATAACTTTATTAAAGCATTCTATTATCTACCACAACCTGACTCCTGAAACTATAATTTCAACGAAAATCCTGTTAAGCCTTAAAATAACCATCTTTAAAAAGGGGACTCAGACCTTTCTTTTCTAGTTACAAACAACAATATCAGCCAATCCAAGTGTGAGCAGTGGCTGTTTGAGAGAGAGCAAGGTTTATCTGAACATAATATTAATTAGAAATGCTCTCATATTGAAGAGAATGTGCTCTTTAATAAAGATAGGAAAAATAATCCATATTTATAGTTTGGAAAATGTTACGGTGACAAATTTGCAGACACTTACGGTGGCTGAGTTGGGAATCACCGAACTCGCTGAGAAGGTGTTTTTAGTGACTGTTGTGTCGGAAACATGACCTGTACAATGATTATGGTCTGGAGTGTTCCTTTAATAAAGTAAAGATAAAGTCCAAAGAGAAAGACAAAAAAATGTGGCCTAGTTAATAAAAAGCTTTCAGCCAACTTTGTGTCCCAAATGGCACGCTATTTCATGTCTAGTGCACTACACTCCTCTGAAGCTGAAGGGACACGCCTGTTTGGCCAGGGGTCCAGCCTGTGAATGCTCTATTCAGCTCTAGATTTAACCCTAACCGCAGAGTTAACCCCAGCCCAGCCCCGGAGTTAACCCCAGCCCCGGAGTCAACCCCAGCCCAGCCCCGGAGTCAACCCCAGCCCAGCCCCGGAGTCAACCCCAGCCCAGCCCCGGAGTTAACCCCAGCCCAGCCCCACCATCCCACAAAGCTTATCGTTCCCCTTCTGCCCCCCAGTTAAGAAACGACTATCAGACACGTACTCCACTTGATTCATTTTGAACAGTATTTCCACGATTAGTCAGAATACGCTTAGCTGCAGTATTGTGAAATATTAGTTTTTTTCTTGGGGTTTGCGGTGGATTTCTTTTAACCCCAGCCCCGGAGTTAACCCCAGCCCAGCCCCGGAGTTAACCCCAGCCCAGCCCCGGAGTTAACCCCAGCCCAGCCCCGGAGTTAACCCCAGCCCAGCCCCGGAGTTAACCCCAGCCCAGCCCCGGAGTTAACCTCAGCCCAGCCCCGGAGTTAACCTCAGCCCAGCCCCACCATCCCACAAAGCTTATCGTTCCCCTTCTGCCCCCCAGTTAAGAAACGACTAGCAGACACGTACTCCACTTGATTCATTTTGAACAATATTTCCACTGTTAGTCAGAATACACTTACCTGCAGTATTGTGAAATATATTTGTTTTTTTCTTGGGGTTTGTGGTGGATTTTCTCAACTACTTCCTGGCGCAGGTTTGCTAAATGCATCACGGTTATGTTCTGTGACAAACGCTTTTTTTGCATTTTAAATGTTTTTTGTTTCAATGTAGATAACTAAAACCAGTGGGGTCAATCTGTTTTTGTAATTATATTTAAAGTATATTTAATACAAACAAGTGCAGAATCCATAATTTATTAATATTCATACAGTGGTAAACTCAATAATAATACCAAAATGAAGGTAGCAGTTGTCACATTTAAAGCCATGACAGAAGATAATGTAGATTGGTGATAATTCACAGAATCCATCCCCATTTTGTGTTTATCCCTGACATTTAACCATCCCATCATCATTCACAAATGGATCGTCTTAATTGTTTTTCAATCATTCACAGCCGGTATTCATCCAGTCATTAGTATATGTATTTAAGTACCTCTGTTTGTTTATGCCCAGTCAGTCATTATATCCTGTTGTGTGTTTTTCGTGCAGTTGGCAGAGTTTCTATGTGTAGCCAGTCTTTTAATTCACTGGCGTTTTGTACCAGGTGCAGCCTGAGTGATATAATACATTCTTCAGTTTGACTCCTTGTAGTCAGTTTATTTTGTAAATGTTTATTTTGTTAAATAAACTTTTCATTTTGGAGCCACGTGCCTCCTGTCATCTTCCTATGGCTCACTGTGACAGCAGTAGCAGGAAATTCCCAAAACAATAAACAAATTATCCCTCAAATTCGACTGTTGGAGCAAAATGAGTTTGACACCCCTGATCTAAACGTTACATTTCTATAAGCCAGAGGTCGCTACACTGTGAAACCGAAACCTCTGGTTTTTAATGGGGCCCACTTGTGCAAACAGGGCCTTAAGCCTTTGATTTCAGACTAGACCAGGTCTGCATTCTAAATAAAACCCTCTTCCCTATAACTTAAATGTCCTATGGGGCCCTGGCCAACCATAGAGCACCATATAGGGAATAGTCTCATTTGGAACGCACCCTGGCTCTTCAGAAGTTCCCTGCTGACCTATATCCTGCTGTCGGAGTACCAGTCTCCTGTCACACCACACTGTTGAAATATTTAGCCAGGAAGGGTTTGTGTTTCACAAACGGGATTGCCAGCTCACAGTCAGCTGAGGTAGTGCGTTTGTTATAGGTGTGCGTGGGTTTGTTCATGTGTGTGTTTGTGCGTGGGTTTTTTGTGTGTGAACGCCAATCACGTACTCAAACACAAGTCAGTGTTGTTACGAGGTACTTAACTATAATTAGCATTTTGGTGAAGGGGCACTGTGTGTTTACTAACCAAAGTGTCAGAAACACCAAACGCTAAATGGGTTCACAGTGTGTTCTGAGTTTTAAACTCAAATGTTTAGAGGTCTGGAGAGATCCTGTAAATAGATAACTAGACCGGTATCAGCTGTAAATACTAATCAATACGATTGACTGTTTGAGTAATCTGAACAGCAGCAGGAACAGAAACTAATCAATACACACTGGACAGAAACTAATCAATACACACTGGACAGAAACTAATCAATACACACTGGACAGAAACTAATCAATACACACTGGACAGAAACTGATCAATACACACTGGACAGTAACTAATCAATACACACTGGACAGTAACTAATCAATACACACTGGACAGTATCTAATCAATACACACTGGACAGTAACTAATCAATACACACTGGACAGTAAATGAAAAGCAGTACATGCATAAACGTACATAAACTAAACTCAAGTCAGGTCCCCAAGGGAGACCAGGGATTCTGTTGAAATGCCGCCAAGGTTTTTGCGTGTCTTTTCATGCCAAAACAGAAGGATTGCAAAAGGTTACAGGATTAAACAAATATTTATGAAATATAAACATAAAATATTTAGTCAAAAGTATGTGGATACCCCTACTAATATTGGAGTAGGGTTAATGATCTGGGGTTGTTGAGCTAGGCCCCTTAGTCCCAGTGAAGGGTCATATTAATGCTACTGGATATAAATATATTTATACAATTTGGTTCTTCCACATTTGTGGCAACAGTTTGGGGAAGGCCCTTTCCTGTTCCAGCATGACCATGCACCTGTGCACAAAGAGGGGTTCATAAAGACATGGTTCGAGAGGTTTGGACAAACTCGAGTGGCCCTGACCTCAACCCCATCGAACACCTTTGGCATGAATTGAAACTGCAAAGGTGGGCCAGGCCTTCTTGTCCAACATCAGTGCCTGACCTCACTAAAGCTTTTTTGGCTGAATGGGCACAAATTCCCAAAGACACAGTACAAAAACCTGTGGAAATCCTGTGGAAAGCCTTCCCAGAACAGTGGCAGCTGTTATAGCCTCAAAGGGGAGCCCAACTCCATATTAATGCCCATCGTTTAGGAATGGAATGTCCAACAAGCTCATATGAATGTGATCAGGTGTCCACATACTTTTGGCCACATAGTGTTATGTTTGTCCATTCGTCTGCCACTATGTGTCCGCCTGTCTATGTGTCTGCGTAACTGTAAATTCATCTGTCTCTATCTGGCTGCCTGTCAATCTGACTTCCTGTTTTGTACCTGCAAACCTACCTGTCCGCCAGCCTGTCTGTCCGCCTGTCTGTCTGTCTGACAGGTCGTCTTGTGTAATTGTCTTTGTATGTGATGCTATTTTAATCCTTGTCACCTCTCTCTCAGACCAGCAGACTGGCTCGTGTTTTGGGAGCCTGATAAATGGACGCTGTGCTCAGGAACTGCCTGGCCTTTTTAGCAAAGCTCTCTGTTGCTGTGAGAACGGCCGCTGCTGGGCACGAGGACCCCTGCCTGAAATGTGTCCTGTACGAGGATCAGGTGAGAAACATTCCTCATCCTGAGTTTACCCACAGGATTTGGTTTGCATCCTCTGTGCTAATTGAGTCGGCCACAACGTTTAGAACTTGGGAAACACTGTGACAATGAAATGGGTAAAATGGACATGTTCCACCTTTTTCTGCATGAAAATAACAGGTGACAAGAATTATGTTTTTGTCTTAGTCGAGTAGTTCAATAAGGACACAGCTTGGCGCAGGGCCGTTTTTAGCAGGGGGCCTAACACATTCGCCTGGCAACAGTATATTATGACGGCAACACAAACTCTGATTTTCAGAGTGTTTCCCCCCCTGCTAGAAACGGGCCTGGCTTGGTGCTAATATGTATCTTAGACCTGGGCTAGGAGTAAATATGTAATTGTTTTGATTATCTTTTATTACATTTTTACATTCCCATTATTATATTTTATTATTGCAAATTTTTTTCCTCGAGCTTGACAAGTTCTGCCTTTCAGTGCATTCTTTTTTAAAAGAACCCTGAAAAGCTGACGCTCAGCTTTCAGCTCGCAAAACTGCTGAATCGTAAGCCACGCCCAGTCCAGAGTGCCTGGTAGGCGGTACCAGATAATGTTCTGCTGCAGCAGGCAGAAACAGAGCGGTACCTTGGTTATGACCGGCTGTCAGGAAGGCTCTAAAAGCCCCTGGCACTCGCCTCCATTTCCTCTGGATTCCACCTCAGATGGAGCAACCAGGATGACTCTTCCTTCATGACCCTATTCATTGACACTTATTGGACGCACTTCGATTTCCTCATGGAACATCTTTGGTATGGAAGGATGAACACAAGATGTTGGTTCTCAAACCAATCCCAGAGGAACCATAGTTATTCATCTGTTTCATCTGTTGCCAGGCCAACACATCTGATTCTACCTGTTTAGCCCAGGGCTGGGTAGGCAGGATATTCACAAAGCCAGATTTGCTCACAAATATATATTTAAAGGCTAATTCTCCAGAACATGTGCTGGTTCTAATAGAAGGTGTCCGAACACACTGCATTCCAGTTTGTCGTGAATGAGACTGCTGATTTGGCCGCAAAATGGGGACCTGCACAATATTATTCTTATTTAAACCATGACTAGCCATAATGCTTATAATTGTTTATAAATAATAATAAAATAGTATTTTTCATGAGAAAAGGCAAGCTTGAAACAATGTTTTTTCAGATTTGGTAGGTTTCTTTGTGAAAGAACTTATTCATGCAGATAATTGTTATCGAGGGCATTCATGTCCTTAGAGCCATATAACCTTATGCAGTAGTACTCGCTCTAGCTCGACCCTACTCTCCCTATGTGAGAGAGCTGCCTGCTTAGAGAGAACGTAAACAAATTACTTCTAGCAATTTCGGAACATAGACAAATTATAGATATTCATCGTTACACTTTAAGCACATGTGTAGCTTTGAATCGAAACGATATGAGGGTCGTTACACTATTAGGCTACGTTTCGCATCCTTAGCATAATTTTTGTGGAAGAGAATCCAGACGGCCCTTTAAATAAACACTTCTGATCAACAGAGGCATGGTTATAATCTTATGCTTGTCTACTTAGAATTTAGCTTTGTAAATAGGTTTGTTGATATCTCCAAAGTAGTGTTTTCCCAAGTCGGACCAAAATAGGTCAGGGTATCGCATGTTATGGGGTGGCCGGACTGAGCCCGGTTTACAGGAACTCTGTATTTTGTACCTAAAAAAGTAGAAGAAAAACTTCAGGATAAATTCCAAGAGGGTACGCTTGGACTCCCAAGTTGAAGCAGCCCTGGGTGGATTCTGAGGCTAACAAGGCATGATCTTCGTTAGCATTCCATAGACTCCCATTCATTTTAGGGTCACTTTGACAGCGAATCAATTTACATCTGAAGCATTTAAAGACTCTATTTGTCCATTGTTTATTTCTAAAGAAACATGACAATGTATAAAAGGCTCCATTTTCATGTATCTCACGTTATGGCCCAGCAGCCGTTTTTGTAAAAATATGCTAACGATTGTGTCATCACCACGTGACTTACTGTCGCACAGTAGAGAAATTAACATATAGTCCAGGAGAAGCTCGCAGGCAATCGGCGGGACGTGGAGGCATACAGTCAAGGGAGAAGCCTATAGAGAGTTCATGAAAAGCAACGTAACAAAATATTTCACCAACGTTTTGATGGATTGAAAATACTTCCTACTCACGCTCTCCGTCTCTGCAAGAGGCAAGATTCGGAATGATTCAGATTTCTTTTGGCACGGCTACGAGAAGAATTACAACTTTCAGAGACATTGCTCACGTCACATCTACGTCCTCAAGCTCAGCGTGAGGCTGCGCAGTACGCTCAGGCATGATCGGAAAAGTGCTTCTAATTGACTTCACTTGCTCTTCATAGGAATGAATGGCGTCTGTTCGTCCATTCATTATACTGTCTATGATAAATTCTGGTAAAATATTTCAGTGCGACTTGTTTTTATGCAGCTTGGACAACATCGAACATGTTTACTTTCTGTTGTGTGAATCAAGCAACTACTGTAGTTAGTTAACATTTAGCAGATTGGACCTTGAACTCACTTCTTGTCAGGCCTGACATACAATATAATAAAATCACTGGCCATTATGGAGAAGTATCTAAGTGTGATGTTATGGCTATTTAGGAAAGGACAACTTTTAGCTAGCTGGTCAGTTGACGAGATGTTTGGACTTGGATGTGATTTCATTGGTGAGAAGCCAAATCCAAACCTGAAAGAATGCAGCATCACATAGGGTAGGCAGATGAGCCTTGTACCTACCCTGTACTGTAGACATTAAGCCTTGTACCTACCCTGTACTGTAGACATTAAGCCTTGTACCTACCCTGTACTGTAGACATTAAGCCTTGTACCTACCCTGTACTGTAGACATTAAGCCTTGTACCTACCCTGTACTGTAGACATTAAGCCTTGTACCTACCCTGTACTGTAGACATAAAGCCTTGTACCTACCCTGTACTGTAGACATTAAGCCTTGTACCTACCCTGTACTATAGACATTAAGCCTAAAGTTTTAAATAAGCATGTGCAAACTATGTAATTCACTGACCTAAAGTAACACACAGGGCAGAGGACTTCTCTGTCTACACTAAGGAGACCTGTCAATCAACAGTAACTGGAGGCGGGATGATGGTATTAGATTGTACATTTGTCCAGAACACGGAGGTTAACACCCCTGATCTTATGAATAGCAGAGGTGGTAAAAGTACTGAGTAAAAGTACTTTTCTGAAGTACTCTGAGTTCACAAGTTTTGGGAAGTCCCTACTTAAGACCAAAATGATCAAGTAAAGGGAGTTAATATCTTAACAGTTACCTATGAAAGAAATGGAAAGAGTAAAGAAAATATCAATCAAGGCTTTGGTAAGATATGAACTCCCTTTCCCTGATCATTTTGGTCAGCGTTGCACTTTATTACTGGAGAAAACTATCACTTGCATCACTGCCTGCTATCCACTGCAGTTGGCTGGGACTCCTTGAATCTTAGAAGGTCCAGACATTGGCTGATGTTTGTTTACAGGGCTGTTTTACAGAAACTACCGGTAATTAGCTATTTAAATGAAAATATTCTGTGGTGTAATATGATATATCAGACTCAGGCTTTTTATTACTAGAAAAAACATGGGTTGTCTCTGAGTTAGTTAGGTAAAACTGTGTTTGAATACCATGCTACACACTCAGGGAATAATATTCAGAGCAACTTAAGCTGGAGCTTTTAGTTCCTGTAAGCAATTTTAAATGTCTTTTACATGACCTTTTTATTGTTAATTGTGTTTCTTTTAGTCTGTTTTTATTGTGTTTTTGAATGTAAATTCCATTGATTCATTTTATACTTTTATTCTGTTTTAGTTCCTTGGCTTCTGTTTTTATACTCATTTATTTTGTTGTATCACCGGGCACAACCGTAAAAGAGACTCTGGTGTTTTTCTTCCATGGATGAAAAAAGGTTAATAAAAGATTCAAGCACTGTATATAATGCTTTATTTATCAGGAAAGTGGACACACATGATATGGGTTTTTGCTAAAGGAACAGTGGGTTGGATTCAAACCCATGCTGCAGCAGTACATGTGCACCGGAGGCAGCAGCTTGGACCGTTGGCCACCCAAGGCCAGGATACTTCTTTAAATCTGAAAGAGAGCATCAGTGTGCATGTGTGCTGTGCACTTTCAAAGCAACCAGTGGATATTCTGCTTTGATGTCAAAGGGAGATTTATGGTTAAGGGTTATAAGTATAGGGTTTAGTGCTCTTGGAAAGAATGTGTTTTGGAGCAATAGTATGGAGCTTTAGCTTCTCGTCTCACTGCTGTCCATCACTCAGATGTTTAACATACTGTATCAACTGTGACCATCATCCAGACGTTCTGTGCAGCTAAGTGTTCTTGGATATAATATGTTATCGGGACCTCATTTTCACCTCTCTTTGCTGCTAACTAACCTTTTGTGCTTTTACCTTTGTCTCACCATCCCCCAGAAGAGTACCGTCAGCTGTGCGTTGAGCGAGTCCCCGTCCTGCCCTACCCAGATGGTGACTTTGAAGGAAGGCCGGAACCCGGAAACCCTTTTGTCCCTCAAAGGCCCAATGGGGGGTACGACCCGTCCAGGCCTAATGGGGGGTACGATCCGTCCAGGCCTAACGGTGGGTACGATCCGTCCAGGCCTAACGGTGGGTACGATCCGTCCAGGCCTAATGGGGGGTACGATCCGTCCAGGCCTAACGGTGGGTACGATCCGTCCAGGCCTAACGGTGGGTACGATCCGTCCAGGCCTAATGGACGGTACGACCCATCTCTAAACGGCCAAGGAATTCCTAACGGGAATGGACAAAGGCCAGATTTTGGAGGTAGGAGAAACTCAGAAAGCACTATCAGCACTCCGACTTTAAACAGTTCAACAATTAGAATGACACAGGAAAGCATTTATACTAAGTGGATGAGTTGATGGAGGGCATGAGGGAAGGATGCAGGGAAAAATAACTCATTATGGGCTGTCACGGTGCATTGTGGGACAGGCACAGCCACTCTGAACCAGACAGTGAACATCTGCAGGCAGCTCCCCAACCTGTGTCTGCATGGCCGCTGCGTCCCTGTGGGCTCTAGCTATCGCTGCGAGTGCAACACCGGCTACCGGGTCGATGCTCGCAGAGAATGTGCAGGTAAACTGTGCTGCGAAACATGGGACTAACACTTTCCAAAGGTTAGTTCTAACTCCTGCGACTTTGTGCTCACTGCAAAGTGAACAGGATTGATTGATTGAAAAAAGTGAATATAGATGTTTTTGAGATTTCAGAATTATTCTTACGTGTGGAACTTGTGTACCCATATTAAGAAGGCATTGAGGCTGGACTAGAGGTACTAATAACAGTTCAAATGGCCAATCGTGCCAGCAGTCACCTCAGGACCTATGTTCTATCCACAGACGTAGACGAGTGTTCCTTTGACACATGCCCCAATGGGGACTGTGTGAACACGGCTGGTTCCTTCTACTGCAAGTGCCATACGGGGTTCCAAAGAGTTCCCGGGAAGCAGACTTGTATCGGTGGGTCTATTGGTGTTCCTTTTCAAATGTGTTCTACATGTTTTAATGACAAATAGAGAACCGCATGGTGGTAAAGTAACAAGTCAATGTCACTCAGTGATAGAATTCAGTTTACTTCCAGTACAGACAAGCTTACTGAGGTCCTCAGTCCTCAATCTAAACATGTTGTATTTCCTTTTGCTATTATAGTGACCCGACTTCTATTTTTAAACCTGCCCTGTGTAACTTTTTCGAAAACTACAAAAATACAGAAAGTATGTTTTAGGACTAGTAAACGGTAGGAACTAGCATATTGGATCCAGGGTTTGAAAAATGACATTTCACAAAATATAACTACAAAGAAATGCATATTATGGACAAAATAATAATGTGTATTTTGGGAAATTGGTTATATTGTCCCTGTTTTATTCCTGTGTTCAGTAACAGTTATAAAAATAATTAAAAATTTACGTACAATTCAGGCTGACAGTAGCCTGGCATACAAGACCCACATCAAGATGTTGGGTCTGGGAACTCACCATTGGCATTGCTCAATCCGAGGGGCGGGATAAATGGTTGTCTTTCAAATTCCCTATGCACGCAATAGGATAGCACTACAACCAACCTGAGCAACGAAGTTTCCGCAAAACTCCGAACACATCTTCCTTTTGTAAGAATGACTTTCATTTTTTGTTATTTTCTCAAAGAAAATATTAACTCCAAGTCTACCAGAGTCGCGGCCAAAGCTGATTCGAATGACCGCTCTTCGCCAGCAGCAGCAACCATTTCTTTGTTTTCCCGTAATTACGTTAAGCCTGCCCACTGACTCTATACACGTTGTGATTGGCCTGACCAGAATTTGGTTTTTCCAGCTCGCAAGTCAACGGAAAGTTGCTAGACTGACCTTAGCTGCAAATAATATTTCCTGCCGCTAAGGTGCGTCTAGATTTCTAGGCTGACAGGACAAATGGATGGAATGTAACATAATGCATCTTTAAAGGTCACAGTTGCAGGCTAACACACATAGAACAATAACACCATCATTCCAGTTATTATATTTCTGTGGTGGAACAATACCCTTTTTTCTTACTTGAACAAAACCTTTTGGGGGAAAAAAGGGGGGAAAGTCTAGGCTAGGAGTCAGGGCTGGCCCCAAGCATAAGCGAACTAAGCGGCTGCTTGGGGCCCCATGGCCACCAGGGGCCCCCCAATCGAGTGCACAGGTGAATCTGCATGGTGGGAGTGGGCCCCCAAATCAAATTCTGCTTAGGAAAAGGCTCGAGCCGGCACTGCTAGGAGTATAGAGTACTAACACAATTGTGTTGATATCAGATGTTTGCGCTTCTCTATGACACTTCTGTATGGCGGCGTTGAATGTGATCCAGAATAATGTGGTTTTCCCACCAGACATTGACGAGTGCCTGCACAACGGGGTGCTGTGTTCAAGCGGCCGCTGTCTCAACACAGACGGAAGCTTCCAGTGCATCTGTAATGCGGGTTTCCAGCTCACCCCAGATGGCAAGAATTGTGTCGGTGAGATCTTTCAAATGTTTTTTTATGCTCTGGCTTTAGCCTGCTTGTATTGCCAGATGTGCTGCTGGGTTATTTTATTTCTTTAACTCTTATTTAAACTGGTAAGGTTTATTTATTTTACAGATTTTCTACCAGGTGCTGTAAGTCAGAACCAGTTCTGAGCAGTGCTGACGAGGAGTGTGTGGTGATGAATAGCCGCTCTTTACAAGTGGCTGTTTAAACTCAACAATTCTAAATTTGTCATTAAAGAAAGTAATATAATTTTACTTGTGATCATTAATGTTTTTTTTCATGGATGAGATTGTGTTCTTATTTTTTAGGTTTTATCCACTGGAGGAAGTTTGGTCATTATAAAATCCTGCCTTTTATTAACTTCTTCCCTGATTCACACTGTTTAGCTTTTTGTATTCTATACATTTTATTGCATCAGTCAGTGTGCAGCGAGCCACTTAAACGAAGGCACCTGTGAATTAAGTTTTTGATTACAAGCCACTAATTTATTTAAATTTATACAGTATCAGCTGAAAATATGGACACACCCATTCAAGACTTATCTATTACTTTTTCTGGAATCTCACTGAGTCGTATCCTAACTGCTGCACTCATCCACTAATGGAATCTCACTGAGTCGTATCCTAACTGCTGCACTCATCCACTAATGGAGGCAGTGGCTTGGAACACTGGACTACTTTAGGCCGGGAGAGGCAGACTGTAATGAACATACAGACATCCCTATTCATGTTTTAGTTGATTTTCTGTGATTATCCGACATGACTTGGCTTACAGATGTCCATTAATGATAACAATGTCTTTGTTCACAACATTGAATCTGGATGTACAAGAAATTCTACATGTTACTCACCACACTTTATCACATGGGGTCACAATCCCTGACCACCTACCACATACAGTAGGGACACGATCCATGACCATTTACCATATACAGTAGGGACACGATCCATGAC
>JACXGM010011444.1:13459-25114 GCA_016801145.1 Umbra pygmaea | reverse complement strand
TTGGTGCTGATGGATGGCGGACAGATGATGAGATTTGTGATGCGGTTGCTGATAAAATAGTAGCCCATCCACGCATCTAGTGTGCACAACACACAGAAACATGTGCCCACAAATACAGATATTAAAAGGAAAGTCCACTTGGCTCAAAAATCTGAGGGGGCACGTGCCCCCTTAGTTTCAATAGGCATGACGCCTCTGCCCTTTATTATAAAACTATTTTAATCTAAGCATACTTAACGATAATAAAACGTGTCAGTAGTAAATCTATTTTTATTTCCCTTAAAAATTACACGTGAATATGTTCAATGTGTGTTACGCAAGTCTATATTAACGCCACGCGAGACAGAAGTGCGTGCATGCAATACATGCAGCCAATTGAAAACGTCAAGATGAGTGAACCTGCGACAAAGGAGCAATATTTGGACCGTTTTCACCAAAATAAATAAAAATATTGTCCAGTGCACTACTTGCAAAATAAATGTGTCAACCCGATCATCACAGAAAGAAGAAACAGAATAAAAGCTGGAAAATTACGCCAGCTGTTCTTGAATAAAAACCTTTTTTAAAAGAGATATGGCTTAAAAGTAAAATATAACTGCAATGCAAGGATCTTAAATTTTAATGGGTATGCAAGTACCAACAAAGATCCAAAAAGTTTAACTTCAATTCTGAAAACTGATTAATAAATGTTTGTTAATAATTAAACGAGTGCTTTCACAGTAGATAATAAGTTCACGTCATGGGCACAAAATGGAATGAAGCATTTCGACAAAAAGATTCATTAACCGAATCAGTGATTCGAAAGATTCGAATCTTTTAAATGTACTGTACTGAATGATTTAGTTCACTTTAGTGATTCGGAATCCCCATCACTAGTGTGCAACTGTGTCTTTGCATGTGTGTGAACTGAACAGTGAACACCCGCCCTACTCTGCCTGTGGTTGGTTGGCAAACGAAGGAAATGTACTCTAAGCCAATCATCATCATTTGTGGTTGTCTACCACCCCCCTGACACACACACACACACACACACACCAGAGAAAAAAACTTTGCAGCTCCTGCAGAAAGGAAGATACCGCTTCATTGAGCTTAATTAAAGTAACGCAACGTTTTATTTTGTCAGTAACGGTAACGGCGTTGTAACAGGGAAAACAGTAATTCGTTTGATTACTCGTTACTGAAAAAACTAACGCCGTTTATTTATAACGCCGTTATTCCCATCACTGGCCCTTGTTTAAATTTTTTTTAGGTAGTACCTCGTAGGTTCGTTGACAATTTGCACGATGTTAAGAGCATCAAATTTAGATTGTAAATTGGCTGGGTTGTTGACCATGTCCCAGTTTATGTCACCTAACAGTAAGAAATCAAAGGACAAATCGGGGGCAATCAATTCACATTGGGTATCTAGGGCACAACTGGGGGCTGAAGGGGGTCTGTAACAGGCAGCAACAGTAAAGGAGTTACTTCTGGAGAGGTGGATTTCAAGAAGCTCAAACTGTTTGGGAACAGACTTGGATAGGATAACAGAGCTCTGCAGGCTAACACATCCACACAACAGCAGGTACTAAAACACAACTTTTATTCTAGAAACAAAAACCCTCGATACTTACAACATCACCTTTCCTTGCAATTTTATGTCATTCTTATATTTCAACATAAAACAATATTAATCATATTTTATTCTACAAAAAAACATTATCCAAAACAGTGCACAAATGTAAACAGTACGGAAAGCTTTTTACATGATAAATGTCATGTGAGTATGTGTGAGTGTCTCCTACATATCCAGGTTGATATCAGGGAAAACACCTAATGGACCCACAGAGTCAAAGGTGAGGAATGGAGGGCCCGGGGAATTGCCCATGGCACCGTTGTTGTTGTTTGCATTCTTCTAATCCTCTCCGGTGTCCGATTGGTCAGACTGCCTGTCATTCAGGTCCAGATCCAGGCTAAAGCCCACCCTCTTGATGGGCGGAGTCAGGGTGATCTCAGAGCAGCAAAGGTTGTTGAAGCTGTTTCCATCGACATCATCCTGCTTCTCACCTGGTAGAAAGATGGAGATAAAAGTTGGGGAGGAGACAAAGAATAAGACACGTAGCTATTGTACGTTACTATGGGAACTTATACAACAATTAAGGGATGTTAGCTCCAACTGTCAAATTACATTTTGGGGAATTTCCATAATGGATGAGTTGCACAGAAATTATAGAATGTTTAATTGATAGTGTCACGTCTTCTCCTCCAGAATTGACGTGCCACTTGGTACTGGCAATTCTTCTCCAGGGGAGGATGTGATACATAGTCTAGCCCATTCACCACGGGCTGAAGGACACTACCAAAATGCTAAACTGGAGAAGAATCAGTCAGGAATGATAGGAAGAGAGCAAATGTCTGTGGCAAACTCTAGTGCACCTGTTACTTTCATTTCCACCAAAAGAGGTGACATTGATTCACAATGGCTTATGCGTCCTAACTGGACAGATTGAAATCCCTGAAGTTTCATTGACTTGGTGTTATACTGTGATGGTTGCGTGTTCCCTTAATTATTTTGAGCAGCGTAGCTTATAGTGTCCGGGAATAAAAGCTGACAGTTTGCACTCAATCCTCTAGTCTATGGAGCTTTTCAAATGGAAAGTGCTGGAATACAGAGACAACTAAATATTAAAGCATTTTGTGTCGCTCTATGCTTACCGGTCTCTTCGGTGGACCCATTTCCTCCAGGCGTCATGGGTGACCCGGCGGACCCGTTCGTTACAACGCCCTGGTGATTAACATCAACCACGTCCGCGCTCGCATACTCAAACTCTCCTGGATTCTCTGGAACGGGAACAAAATAAGATACACTTATACTATACATGTATTTCCATTCGGAAAGACAAAGACCATATAGATTTAGACTGTATTTCTTTACTTAAAAAGACAAAGATACATGTAAGTCAGACATGCGGTAACCTTTAGTGGGCTCAAAGGTTCCGGGTTGTTCCATGCATGTGAGGGGAGTTTCATGGTCGTAACCCGGCCGCTGCAGGTCGAATGAGTACTTCTGTGAAGAGAAAATTACATTATGTAATCAACCATGGTTCAACAACGCTCCACACTCTACGCTCAAACGCGCTACGCTCAAACGCGCTACGCTCTACCGCTCTAACGCTCTACCGCTCTACCGCTCTAACGCTCTACCACTCTACCACTCTACATTCTACATTCTACATTCTAACACTCTACATTCTAACACTCTACATTCTAACACTCTACATTCTAACACTCTACATTCTAACACTCTACATTCTAACACTCTACATTCTAACACTCTACATTCCTACACTCTAACACTCTAACACTCTAACACTCTACATTCTAACACTCTACATTCTAACACTCTACATTCCTACATTCTAACACTCTAACACTCTAACACTCTACATTCTAACACTCTACATTCCTACATTCTAACACTCATCAAAAAGTGCCAGCAAGCAAATCAATAATTCATTCTCACCCTTGATTTCTTCCTCAGGAAGTAGAGCAAAACACCCAAACACAAAATGGCAAACAAGATCAAGAACAAGATCACAAAACCTATAGGAGGGAAGGAGATGCAGCAAAAAAAAGGGATGGGATAAGGAAGAATAGGAGGATGGAGAAAAAGGGAGTGTGGGAGAGTGGAGTTGGTAAGTAAAAGTAAAATAGTTACAGTAACGGTAAACATGAGGGAAATTACATAATAGATACTGCACCTGCTTTTTCATTTCTGGTAGTCCCTGTAGAAACAACAACAACGTCATCAGTTAACAACAAGACAGAATGTCAGAATATTCAAACAGGATGACAGTGAGCTCCATAATTCATTGGACAGCAACCATTTCTTTTTTATTTTGGTTCTATACTCTAGCACTTTCAGTTTGGACATCAGGTTGTGCAGACAGTCATTCTATTCATACATATTAGATGAACCATTCAGAAATGATAGAACCTTTTCAAAATCATAGATTCAATCATCTGACCTAAATTCAATAGAACACGCATTTTACACGCTGAAGAGACGACTGAAGACATTAAGTCCCAGAAAAAAGAAGGAACTTTAGATGGCTACAGTACAGGCCTGGCAGAGCATCACCAGGGAAGATACCCAGTGTCTGGTGATGTTGATGCATCGCAGACTTCTAGCAGTCATTGTATACAAAGGTGTGCATCCAAATATTAACAATTACTCATTTATTCTACATCCTGTTCAATGTTTTTTGGTGCCCAAAAATGGGGGAACATGTAGGCTACAGTACAAAAGGTTCAATGATTTTTAAATGGTAACTCTGATGTGTAGGAATGTACACTCAAGCCAAAGCTGACAGTCTGCACTTCTACCTCATTGTTTCCTTTCAAACGTGCTAGAGTACAGAACCAAAATAACTAAAACACATGATCACTGTGCAATGAATTATGGCGCTTACTGTATGTCAGTTAGTCATATTGATATCGCCCAGGAATTTATATGTTTTGAAAATTATACCTTCATTTACCTAGGTAGCATTTACTTTAACAGAAACTACAGTCAAAACATCATTAGGACATAATTGGCCTCTGAACATTTGACATTTTGACATTTAAGTATGTGAATAATTAATTATAAATCAGTCATTACCAACAGAGATTGCCTAGTTTTGCAACATTGGTTCTTGAATTTGTTTATCAATTTTCTACCAAAAACAAGAACATTTCTGGGTGATTACTGTACCGTACAACCTTTAGATGAGTGTATAACACACTTAATGAAGAGAGATATGTAGAGAAAAGCTGCAAATGGTTTGTTAATTTTTCAAACACTGAACCAGTACTGTATGTCAAATGGCTTTTTCTTTCCTGTAGTAGGCTAGCCGTGTGCATGTTTGTGTGAATGTATGATTTTGTGTACTGCTATATATGAGCAGCAAAACAAGGTGCAAAAACACATTACTGCTGTGGTTAGAGACAGGAAGACAGGCAGCTAGCTTCAGGCCATATGGGGCTCCCACACAATGCTTTGTTTCGAAACACTACTGTTACCCAGCAGAATACAAGCTGAAGACTTGAAGAAAAAAAACTTGAAGAATTACTAGTTAGGAAAACACAAAAAGCTATATAGTACAATAACAACTGAAGCAAGGCAATACATCAGCATCTGAAGCTAGCTAGTAAAATATCAGTTGAAGCTAGTTAGTATGACACCAGCTGAAGTTAGCCAGTAAAATACCAGTTGAAGCTAGTTAGTATGACACCACCTGAAGATATAGTAGCTAGTATAATACCAGTTGAAGCTAGTTAGTACGACACCAGCTAAAGATACAGTAGCTAGTAAAACACCAGTTGAAGCTAGTTAGTATGACACCACCTGAAGTTATAGTAGCTAGTATAATACCAGTTGAAGCTAGTTAGTACGACACCAGCTAAAGTTACAGTAACTAGTAAAATACCAGTTGAAGCTAGTTAGCTCCTGAATATGTTTTTGGGAAGGTCAGTGTAGGCGCTACCACTTCAGGGCACCCAAACAGACAATACACACTAACGATGCCTGTTACCTGGTGCGGAGTTCAAGATGGTCGCAGTGGTGACTGCGGATAGAGAAGACGTCCATGTCTGTGATTGGCTGGTGTTTGCCACTGACGAAACCGTTGCCGTGGTGACAGTTGAGTTGATCGCAGTGATCAAAAAACGTGTTGTATTTTTATCTCCAACCGTGGAATTGTTGTCAGCTTGTTTGCCATGACTCACACCACCTGAGTTGTTGGTGTCGTATAATGGGGACACCGGGGTTTTAGCTGCAGTAACATGTTCAGTTACAATTGGACTGCTGTGGTCTATGGGGGTTGTTTCGGAGTCATTACCAGATGCAAGGGTGGTACTGTAACTGGCAACCTCCACGATGCTCTTATTAGTTGTCTGAAACTTTTCGTCTGTAACGGGATCATCAGCTCTGACTGTAGACAGCACCAGTACTCCTGCAGACAAGAACACACATTTCAGACAATACACAGCTATACTAAATAAACACCACTACTAAATACACACACTACTAAATACAGAGCAATACTAACTACACACTACATATACAACACGTCACTACTATATACACATCTTTATTAAATAAACAATACAGCTAAATAAACGCCACTACTAAATACACAGCTATAATAAATACACAGCTATAATAAATACAGAGCAATACTAAATACACAGCAATACTAAATACACAGCAATACTAAATACACAGCAATACTATATCCACAGCAATACTAAATCCACAGCAATACTAAATCCACAGCAATACTAAATACACAGCAATACTAAATACACAGCAATACTAAATACACAGCTATACTAAATAAACACCACTACTAAATACACACACCACTAAATACAGAGCAATACTAACTACACACCACTACTAAATACACAACACACCACTACTAAATACACAGCTATATTAAATAAACACTACAGCTAAATGAACACCACTACTAAATACACAGCTATATTAAATACAGAGCAATACTAAATACACAGCTATACTTAATAAACACCACTACTTAATACAAACACTACTAAATACAGAGCAATACTAACTACACACTACATATACAACACGCCACTACTATATACACATCTTTATTAAATAAACAATACAGCTAAATAAACGCCACTACTAAATACACAGCTATAATAAATACAGAGCAATACTAAATACACAGCAATACTAAATACACAGCAATACTAAATACACAGCAATACTAAATACACAGCAATACTAAATACACAGCTATACTATATCCACAGCAATACTAAATCCACAGCAATACTAAATCCACAGCAATACTAAATACACAGCAATACTAAATACACAGCAATACTAAATACACAGCTATACTAAATAAACACCACTACTAAATAAACACACTACTAAATACAGAGCAATACTAACTACACACCACTACTAAATACACAACACACCACTACTAAATACACATCACTACACTAAATCCACACCACTACTAAATACAAGGCAATACTAAATACATAACAACAGTACTGACTGTATAGTGTTTGTTCAGTATTGGAATCTAATTCAGTACTGGTGTGTTTTCAATATTGGTGTGTATTCAGTATTGGTGTGGATACAGATCAATAGTTACTGAATACAGATCAATAGGTACTGAACACAGATCAATAGTTACTGAATACAGATCAATAGGTAGGCAATGCACAGCAATGACCTGAATAAGGATCTGTATCAACTAAACATTTCACCTAGCCGTTGTCTGTTGTTACGTTGGTACAAGATTTGTTTTGATGATGACATTAGATGCTGCGCCTTGTTAGCGTTCGCTCTGATGTCATCCTCCCACTTGACACTGAAAGGTAATGGTGTCTAGATTTTGAATGATTCAGCAGAAATAAGGCAGTTGAGGGAGAGGTGGAGAGCCTTTACTGTAGTTAGCCACCACCTCCACAGCTTTGTTTTGTTTCAGGTTGTTTGGACTGCAGTAGGCCACCCGCTGGTCCACCTCCCCAGGGTAAACAGGCTTATGGCTGTCAGAAATGAACGTGGCCCTCTGGACAATGAAAACTGCAAATGTAAAAGTCCTGGCTTTTGCCATACCTACAGACCTACTTCATACTCATTAGTAGTCACTTTTCAAATTGTCAAACAATGTCTGTAGCTAGCGTGGGTGACAGCAGAGGATGTTATAGCAGTAACGAGGTTGAAGGAACTCTGGCTGTGCTTTTCTCTTCAATGAAGGTTTGTTGGATGTGCCTGCAATGGTTTTGATCGTCTTAAACATGCCCATTACTAACTGTACTGTTCCATTATAGCTCTTAACTCAATTAACAATCTAAACCAAATTCTCAATGGATACAAAAAAATGAAACATGTCGTTAAACCAACTCTGTGGCTGTGAGGTTTGGAGTCCATTTGCCAAACAAGCATTACCTACAGTTGTGCTAAAAAGTATGCTTACCCTTGGAGAATTGGTAATAGATGTACCATTTTCAGAGAAAACATGAGTGAGCAGGCAAACCATTTTTTGGGGGATTTCTCATGGGATTTATATTGAACTGTAGATCATAACAGAATTTTCTATTTATCAAAATAGAAAACATGGCAACACTGAAAATAATGAAATGACCCCGTTCAAAAGTCTACATACCTATATTTCTCAACACGGTGTATCGCCCACTTTAGCATCAATGACAGTGTGCAGTCATTTGTGAAAGTTGTCTATGATGCCCCATATTATTGCAGGTGGTATAGCTGCCTATTCGTCTTGACAAAATGCCTCCAGGTCATGCAAAGTCTTTGGTCATCTTGCATGAACCGCACATTCGAGATCTCCCCAGAGTGGCTCGATGATATTAAGGTCAGGAGACTGTGATGGCCACTCCAGAACATTTAACTTTTTCTGCTGTAACCACTGGAGGGTCAACTTGGTCTTGTGCTTAGGGTCATTGTTGTGCTGGAATGTCCAAGAGCGTCCCATGCACGGCTTTCGTTCAGACAAATGCAAATTGTCTACCAGAATTGTCCGATAACATGGTGCATTCATCTCAACATTAATTTTGACAAGCTCCCTGTGCCTTTAGAGCTCACACCCCAAAAGCTGCCACCACCATGCTTTAGTGGGGATGGAATTATTTTCACTATAGGCCTTGTTGACCCCTCTCCAAACATAGCACTTATGGTTGTGAACTTTTCTGTTACCAGCATTGTTAAAAAGGTGCCACACAATGACGTGGCACTTCATTGCTTCACATGATCACTATCTTTACATTACAATCAGATTTTTTTTCATGAACAATTATATCTTTCTGCCAGGGTGTGCAAACATATGAGCACAACAATAAATTGGGCCTCTTAAATCTTCAGGACAAGGACATACACATTCATAGAGTACGGCAGTCTAAAAAAACAGCACTGCACTTCCTGACGAAATGTAAAAAATATAGACAATTAATATTATTTCCCCCAAATTAACGGCCATTATTCAAGGTGTCCTGATGAGACCACATCTTTTTTATTATTTTCTTTCATCTTTCATACTTCATGCCAAATAAACAATTTAAATGGAATGTTTTCATAAGACAGAGAGATAGAGATAATAAGAGATAATAATGATATAAAACTGTTTTACTCACCCAAGACGTGACTCCAAAACAGTGGCATGTTAATGATGTGTATTTCCTTCGATGCCTAATGGTTTAGGCAGTACCAAGTGTTTTACACGTGTGACGGCAAGGAAGCTGTTTCAATGCTCAACGTTTTACTCTCTGACAGGAATTGACTCACAGACCACAAACCCCTGGTATGGCTGCATCTCAACTCACAGAAGTCACTTCCTCCCCGAAACCTCCGTTGTCCCTCTGCTACGTCATGACCACATGGTGGATGAAACCACCACCTACCTTATTGGACATGACCTGGTTATGGTCCAGTTCCTATAAGAAGACATGCTAGGGAGGGAACAGCTGAGGTGTAGCCTTTCTCTTTTTGACAGGATGCTGAGGCGTTTTGACACCTTTCGCTATCTTTGCACGTCAAAAAGACGACGAGCTGTTGTGTCTGCTTTCAGGTTAACTTACAGCAGGACACAGGACATTGGCACCTGGTTTATGGCCTCAATATGCGTATGCAATCTGAATATAAATACATAACCTTGCAAAAAACTGTGATTTTTTTACATTAGAATAAATACTCAAATCAATAAAAAGAAACAAGATTATATTTGGTCCGCTGTTCAACCGTTGACTGACATGGTGTGATATGGGTGAATGACAATGTTAAAAAAAAATCATGAAGTTGAAGATAGCTGTTGAAGATAGCTGTTGAAGAAAGCTGTCAAAGTACTGATTCAATCAGTGCATGTCTTCTTTTCCTACATTCATTTATAACTTGATCTTCAGTGAAGTTTTCACAAACTTCCCAAAAGCATTGTGATACACTGCAGTCTTACAGTTGCAATCAAAAATATTCAACCCACATTGCAACTCAGGTTTATTGTCAACATTTACAGACTTTCATCTGTTTGCAATGAACGGGTGTGTGGTCTGGACCCAAGGATGTGTTGGAGAGCTACATGGCAGGATAGTCTGACTTACCTAAACCAAATCCTGGGCAGCGGTTTGCCAATTTGCACTGCGTCATGCAGGAGGACCGGGGAAAGTCAGAGAACCCATAGTCAGGCTCGAACCCATGACCATCATGATGTAGAAAGTTGTGCAATGCATCGACTTAGCCCACTACGCCATGGCAACCCCCGAAGCCCTTGATTAGTTGCATCAGGTGTGCTTGAGACAACACATGTTTTGCATATTAGTGCTGTTGCGAGGGATTCTATATACAGGGTTGAATAATTGTGAGACTGGAATAGTCACAACCTTTGGCTACATTTCACTCTTCAAACATAAAGATATAAAACTGTAATTTTTTTGTGAAGAAGCAACAACAAGTGGGACACAATCATGAAATGGATTGAAATTTATTGGATATTTCAAACTTTTTTAACAAATAAAAAACTGACAAATTGGGCGAGCAAAATGATTCAGCCCCTTTAATTTCAGTGCAGCAAATTCTCTCCAGAAGTTCAGTGAGGATCTCTGAATGATCCAATGTTGACCTAAATGACTAATGATGATAAACAGAATCCACCTGTGTGTAATCAAGTCTCTGTATAAATGCACCTGCTCTGTGATAGTCTCAGAGGTCCGTTGAAAGCACAGAGAGCATCATGAAGAACAAGGAACACACCAGGCAGGTCCGAGATACTGTTGTGGAGAAGTTCCAAACCGGATTTGGATACAGAAAGATTTCCCAAGCTTTAAACATCCCAAGGAGCACTGTGCAAGCGATAATATTGAAATGGAAGGAGTATCAGACCACTGCAAATCTACCAAGACCCGGCCGTCCCTCTAAACTTTCAGCTCATACAAGGAGAAGACTGATCAGAGATGCAGCCAAGAGGCCCGTGATCACTCTGGATGAACTGCAGAGATCTACAGCTGAGGTGGGCGAGTCTGTCCATAGGACAACAATCAGTCATATACTGCAAAAATCTGGCATTTATGGAAGAGTGGCAAGAAGAAAGCCATTTCTGAAAGATATCCATAAAAAGTGTTGTTTAAAGTTTGCCACAAGCCAGCTGGGAGACACACCAAACATGTGGAAGGTGCTCTGGTCAGATGAAACCAAAATCGAACTTTTTGGCAACAATGCAAAACGTTATGTTTGGCGTAAAAGCAACACAGCTCATCACCCTGAACACACCATCCCCACTGTCAAACATGGTGGTGGCAGCATCATGTTTGGGCCTGCTTTTTTTCAGCAGGGACAGGGAAGATGGCTAAAATTGATGGGAAGATGGATGGAGCCAAATACAGGACCATTCTGGAAGAAAACCTGATGGAGTCTGCAAAAGACCTGAGACTGGGACGGATATTTGTCTTCCAACAAGACAATGATCCAAAACATAAAGCAAAATCTACAATGGAATGGTTCACAAATAAACATATCCAGGTGTTAGAATGGCCAAGTCAAAGTCCAGACCTGAATCCAATCGAGAATCTGTGGAAAGAACTGAAAACTGCTGTTCACAAACGCTCTCCATCCAACCTCACTGAGCTCGAGCTGTT
>JACXGM010011444.1:0-13359 GCA_016801145.1 Umbra pygmaea | reverse complement strand
AATGTGCAAAACTGATAGAGACATACCCCAAGCGACTTACAGCTGTTTCGCAGCAAAAGGTGGCGCTACAAAGTATTAACTTAAGGGGGCTGAATAATTTTGCACGCCCAATTTTTCGGTTTTTTATTTGTCAAAAAAGTTTGAAATATCCAATACATATCGTTCCACCTTATGATTGTGTCCCACTTGTTATTGATTCTTCACAAAAAATTACAGTTCCATATCTTTATGTTTGAAGCCTGAAATGTGGCAAAAGGTCGAAAAGTTCAAGGGGGCCGAATACTTTCGCAAGGCACTGTATATTGAAAACACATTATGAACACATGTCTTTTACATTATACACTCATTTTAAATATGATGACTGATACACACTCCAAAACATTTGGGATGGTCTACAGTTTACCACTGCATAACATTACCTTTTCTTTTAATAACACTTATTAAGCATTTGGGCACTGAAGACACCAGTTGATTCAGTTTACCAAGCTGGATTTTCCCCCATTCATCCATGCATGTCCTCATCTGCACAACTGTAGAGGGCCTTTGCCTTATTTTGCTCTATATAATGCGCCAGACATTCTAAATCAGAGACAGATCAGGAGAGCAGGCAGGCCATGCAAGCACTCTGCTAATCTGGGCAGAATGGGGTTTGATGTTGTCCTGCTGGAAAATGCAGGGACGTCCCTGGAAAAACATGTCTGGAAGGCAGCAAATGTTGCTCCAAAATCTGTACATATCTTTCTGCATTAATGGTGGCTTCACAGATGTGCATGTTAACCATGCCATGGGCACTGACACACCCCCATACTATGACATATGCTGGCTTTTGGACCTGGTGCTGATAACAGCTTGGATGGCCCTTTTCCTCTTTGGAGAACACGACGGCTGTTAAGTTAAAAAACAATTTGAAATGTTGACTCGTCAGACCACAAATAACGATTCCACTGTGCTACTGTCCAGCTTAGTTGAGACGGAGCCCAGAGAAGTCGACGGCACTTCTGGACAGTGTTGATGTATGGCTTCCGGCTTGCATAGTAAAGCCTTAACTTGCATCCGTGGATGCAGCAGCGAATGGTTTTGACTCAAAGTTTACCAAAAGTATTCCCAAGCCCATGTCAGGATATCCACTAGAGAATCATGACAGTTTTTCAGACAGTGACGTCTGAGGGATCAGAAATCACGCGCATTCAGAAGTGGTTTTTATCCTCGTCGTTTAGGCACCGAGATTTGACCAGATTCCCTCACTCAAATCCTACCGATTTGTCTGGGAATGTTGTTTTCAAAGTGTTGGATAATTCACTGACACACCTGTTGGCAGATTGGCGAGCCTCGACCCATCCTTACTCTTGAAAGACTAGGCCTTTTTTGGACACTTCTTATATACTATGATTAGATGATTGTCTCACCTGTTTCACATCACCTTCTTGTTTCAACTTGTCAGATCGCTATTAGTCCTAAAATGCCCCTGTTCCAACTTTTTTACAACAAAATTTTAGTTTTACCTTAAAAACTATGCAGTTCATTAGGTAAAACCTCAAATTCCTTGTCTGGTTACTTGTACATATAAATGTTGAGAAAGGCTGCTCTAGACCACTAAGTGATCCTGCCTCCTTCACAAATATCAGAATAGAGAATTGCTGATTTCTTAATCTGTGGCAAAATCAATACAGTCGGATTTCATCACCGAGCATGGTCACGTTGCTATGTACGGTAGACAGACAGCATCTCCTGATGGTAAAATGTGGTATTACACTGAGGAAAAAAAGACGTGCAAGTCAACTTCAAAACAGATTTAATTACAAGAGACCAAATACATTGAGTCCAACAAATATATCTAATTGAACAAAGGTCCATACATACATATAAAGGCTCTAAACTGTATCTTCCTAGGCAGCAGATTCAGGCACATAGGTAGGCCAGAGTTTAGGTCGTTAACCATCTTCAGAGCACAAGTCTCGTTAAACTACATCAGATAACCACTGAGAGAGACCATCTTATTCCTCCAACCACAGAGCTTCCCCTGTAAATGCCACCCTTTTTCCCAAACACGTTTTAGCCCACGAAGGATCGAGCTGCTCCAGGATAGATCATCTAAATGAAACAAAAACATGGCATTCCGATTCCCTTACGGACACAAATTTCTGAATGCCAGGATTTGCTTGGAACCCAGATCCCTCTTTCAGAACCCCGGAACCCTCTCTGTCATCTGATGGTACGGTACATCATGAAGTCAACCGTGGTGCATCGTGGGAATTTACCAATGGAGCTCTCCTCAACAGGTGTGTACACCTGCATGATTACAATGAAACGTTTGGTTGAGAAGCAAAACTCATCTTAAGGAAAGCACCAAATGAAATGACTGTGGTAAGAAATATACCTTGATTTGTCTGATGTGGGTGTCTCTGCCATTCTGATGGTTGGCTAAAACTGCTACTTGAATCATGAAGGTCCTAAAAAATCAATACATGTCATTATTAGAACACACACACAGACACACAGACACACAGACACACAGACACACAGACACACAGACACACAGACACACAGACACACAGACACACAGACACACAGACACACAGACACACAGACACACAGACACACAGACACACAGACACACAGACACACAGACACACAGACACAGTTGTAAAAACAATTCTTCAACCCCTATTGTAAATCAGGTTGTCAAATAGTACAGACTTTCAGCTATTTGAAGATGAACAAATAATAAAAAGCAATTGAAATAGCTCAAAACAACGAACACTTCAAGAAGTTTCCCCAAATTCAATTGCAAGTCGCCAGCCTCCTGCAGCGTTCCTGAGGAATCTTAGCCTAGTATTCCTCATGAGCAATGGCCTCCAGTTCAGTAATAGTCTTGGGTGTGCGTGCTGCAACCGCATTCTCGAAATCCAACCAGAGCTATTCTATGGGGATCAAGTCAGATGACTGGGATGGCGACTGTAGAATCTTCTAGGAATTCTTCTGCAACTAAGCCTTGGTGATAGACAAGCCTTGACAGCATTACGTTTTGTCCTAGGATTCCTGATACTTCAATGAACCCATCTTGCCTTCCACACGCTGCAGGTTTCCTGTGCCAGAGGATGCAAAGCAGCCCCAGAGCATCACCGAGCCACCACCATGCTTGACTGTGGGCAGGGTGACCTTTTCAGCGTATACTTCATTCTTCTCCAGACATACCGCTAATCCAGTCTGTAAACTTTGACACTTTTTTAAAACTGATTTACAAAGTGGGTTAAATCATTTTAATTACAACTGCAAGTGGCAGTATTCTGAGATTATATACTGCATATTAAATATTGTCATTAATAAATAACAAAATCAGTATGTACATTTAACTAAAACCTTAGAATATAAACTTCACAACCTTTGCAACCTCAGAGCAATGGTTTGAATTAAAATCCAAATGTCAAGATAACAGAACTAAAAATACTTAGTTGTCCCAGCAATTTTAGAGGGCCCTATTCATTTCTAAGTATGTGTCAAACGTTGCATGGATATTACAAAAGCACGATACGTAAACCGTGACAAGCACCTGATGGGGTTGTTGACGGTGTCCAGAAGTGGTATGTGGATCCAACCACTGGGCTCCACCATCTCCAACTGCTGCTGAGATTCATTGCAAGGGGGGGAGAAGGAAACGTGATCATTCTGCTACCAATGGTGGAGGAGGGATAATGGTCTGGGGCTGTTTTTCAGGGTTTGAGGACAAATATTTTCCAGTAAATATTTGTACAAGATACAAAGACATTTTACACAATTGGATACCGTCAACTTGTGGCAACAGGTTGGGGAAGGCCCTTTCCTGTTCCAGCATGACTGTGCCCCTGTGCACCAAGCAGGGTCCATAAAGACTTGGTTCAATGAGTTTGGTGTGGAGGAACGAGTGACCTGCACAGAGCCCTGACCTCAACCCCACTGAACACTTTTGGGATGAATTAGAATGGCGATTGTGAGCAAGGCCTTCTCTTCCAACATCAGTGCCTGACCTAAAAAATGCTCTTTTGGCTGAATAGGCACATATTCCGATATTATATATATATTTTATATTACTAAGACTATCTTTACATTGGGTTGAAAGCAAAATGTAAAAGTGGTACCTTCAGAAGTTTACACAGTCCTGTATTCTATAACAGGAGTTCTTAGTGTATAACAAGTTGTTCTTAGTGTATAACAAGTTGTTCTTGGTGGATAACAAGCATTCTTACTGTATAACAAGCGTTCTTACTGTATAAAAGGACTTCTTACCCTGATCTCTTGCAGGTTGTGGAAGTTGTTCCCGACCCTCACTGAGATCTTGCTGGGCGTGTAGCTCTCATCTGACTTGTAATCTGCATAGATGCATAGCATCTTCACCGTCGTCTTCCTCCTGATTGGAGAAAGGAGATGGAGTGAAGGTGTGTATTTAAGAAATAAAGAGAGCGACAGACAGTCAGGCTTTCTCACCTCTCATTCTCCTCAATTTCCAGTTTTCCACTAAAGGAATAAATTTAGCCACTTTTGCAGCAAGCGCTAGTGGAAACTGGAGAGTTGATGTTGAGATGTGTCTTCCGAAGCGCACACCCAATTAGGCCTGCACGATTCGGGGGAAAATATGAATCGCAATATTTTTGCTTAAAATTGATAACACAATTCTCTGCCACGATTTCTTTCTCACGAAGTGTAATGTTTATTGCACATATGAACCATGACATTACAAATTGGCAGTACCAAACACAGATTTTTTTTGGCACCTATAGCACATTGTGCATCACCACAAGCCTGTAAACATAAAGAAAATAAAGTACATACTGGCCATTTAAGTACAGTAGGCTACCAAAAATAGTGACATAAAACACATTGAACTAAATTTGGCCTAAATCTGAACTCCTTGAACATGTATGTGTAAAAATATATTTACAAGTCATTTTAAATTAAATTGGCAACAGGGGTGAATCAAGATTGCGATTATATAACGATTTATCGTGCAGGCCTACACCCAATGTCATTGTGGTTCTTACAACTCTATAGCTAAATCACAGTTAGCTAAATCAAGACAAGACTTGAGTCGTTACATGCTGGAAGGGTAGCACTTCTCTAGCCTTGCATACCTTTTGAGCGCACAGGCGCTCAAGTCGCCACCAGGGGTCGCTAAGGCACGACAAAGCAAGACATCCAAACTTCATTTTTATTCTCACCCTGGTCTATCAATCACATGGTTTCTACCTGAACTGGATGTTGACCAGGTGTGGCTGGGAACCATCAGACTGCCAGTATGTTTCCAAATTATCATCTCTCAACTGGTCCACACCAAAACCTACCAGCAGAAACAGACATCAGTCATTTTAGTAGTGTTTTTACAAGAGGATAGTTAGTCACCTGGTTTACAGGAGTATAGTTAGTCACCTGGTTTACATTAGGATAGTTAGTCAACTGGTTTACAGTAGGATAGTTAGTCACCTGGTTTACAGTAGGATAGTTAGTTACCAGTTTACAGGAGGATACTTAGTCACCTGGTTCACAGGGGATAATCACCTAGTTTAAACGAGGATAGCTAGTCACCTGGTTTACAGGAGGATAGCGACCACACGGCCTGAGAGCCGATCTCACAGAAACAGACATCAGTCATTTTAGTAGTGTTTTTACAAGAGGATAGTTAGTCACCTGGTTTACAGGAGGATAGATAGTCACCTGGTTTACAGTAGGATAGTTAATCACCTGGTTTACAGTAGGATAGTTAGTCACCTGGTTTACAGGAGGATAGTTAGTCACCTGGTTTACAGGAGGATAGCGACCACACGGCCTGAGAGCCGATCTCACGGACCGTCCCCGTCCTCTCCAGCTGTTTAGGGTCGACACCCGGTGGCGTTTTGTTGGGTGTTGCCATGCTACCATGACACAGACAGATAGAGCACAGTCATAAAAATATGAGAGGTTACCGTACCAATAGTGATTGACAACACATACCAATATGAGGGTGCAATGAAGACCTCTATGCTATCTAGTTCTGTGATGACAACCAAGACTTCAACTCTGCATCAATTTTATTGGGATAAATTGCATACTGATAATTGCTAATGACATTTCCCCAACAATTTTACTAGTAAAGTTACTGTTTCAGTAGCCAGCAGAAACTATAACAAAATCTGCATTTGTATCACCCTTTTAAAGTACAGGTATTTATTTAATTACCAATATTACAAGCAAACATAACACATGTCTATAGGCTACACTAACTATGGTAATAAATGACATAAAAAAACGCCTGTAAGTGGACTGCATGAGACACTCTTTGTGTACTCTTACAGCCATAAAACGTCGGGAACGCAGGATGACCGTTATTCACCCTTACATATTTGATCCATGGTAACATACTGTGACGCTTTAGTTGCAAAACTCTATTGTACTTCACGCTAAACAGATAGCTACATTAAGCAAAAGATTTGTCATTTTAATGTCTACACTCCCCTCATTCAAAAAGAGCCCATTTGCCGTGACATTGTGTATCGCAATGCCGTGACCCGGATTCGAACCGGGGTTGCTGCGGCCACAACGCAGAGTACTAACCACTATACGATCACGGCGAGCTACCAGGGCTAGTATTTACTCGTAGAGAGGAGGGGTTTTTAGTGGAGCCCCGAAGTGACGTACACGACGCATTCAAATACCAGGTTAGAAATACTGTCTATGGGTTAGAGTAAGAACTGGTCGCTTGCACACCAAGGCGCAGCTAGCGACACAACATAGATGTACGAGGTCACTGTGCATGTAGCTAGTAGTTACATGTATAAGCTTCAGTCCTGTAACATTTTTGTGTCTTGGATATCATTACTTTATATCAATCTGTCGACTAATATTTACAGCAGCTAACGATTTAGCTTGGATGAAAGCAATGCAAACCACTTGCACTGGTCAATCAACAACCCAGGAATCTTAACTTATATTACCTTACTGGGATGACGTGGTTTAACTTGTCGTTTTAACTGATCCTAGCTGGCATTGCTTACTGGGAGATTAAATTACTCTTCACGGTTTCTGCTACTTCGAATCTCCCACGTCTCCCTCCCGGTTGGTCGCACATTGATGACGACAAAGGAAGTGACTTTGTCTTTTTCTTGGTGTTTAAAGTAGTTTTAAAGCATATCAGTGATTTTAACCATCTCTGTCCATATTTATAATCCGAGCCTCCTAAGAACCAGGGGAGATTTCTTTGGAACTTTTAGTCGCGTCATGTTGCTTTGAAAACTCAAAGATCAATTCAGAACTCAGTAATTTAGCTGACATATTTACTACTAATTAGCATTCAACCTAATGTGACCGCTGCAGCGGTTTGTAGTTTGATTTAGTTACGTCTAGGTATTATTACTTTTCCATGTGGGGTCTAATTTCTTTTGTCCACCCCTGAACATTGCTCTGTTAACATTGCTTTGTTAAAACTGACACTGTTTCCTAACAGCATATCTGTTGGGTTTCAAAGATGACGACTGAAAATAGAGCTTACGAAATAGATCAATACAATTCCCTGCTGCCAACCAAATCTCAATTACATGGTTAGGGATGCCAGCAGTGAATAAGAAATTGTGTATTTATACATGTTTCAAACTACTTTTCAGAAAACAAATTGAAATATCAAATTAATAGACCAATAGAGGACAGAGTTCTTGGGCTTCAAATTATCACATTTTATTAAACCTACAGAAAATGCAAAACAACTGTACAGGTTTCACTGAAGTGGACACAGACATGTGTCCTAACTGGCACCCTTATTCCCTTGCATAATGCACTACTTTAGAACAGAGCCCATAAGAGACCAGGAACCGAGATCTACCCTGCGTTGAGAAGGCACCGCTGACATGCATAAAAAGACTTTAATTTGTTTAAAAGAGCAAATAGTCCAACTATATAGTCCCAAAAAAACAGTCAATTAAAATAATTTGCTTTTGTTCAGAACAAGTACATAAAAACTCATAACAGAAATTAAACAAAACAATAATATATATATACAGTATATATACACACACACACATACACAAATCAAAATTGGCCAAGTCAGCAAATCAAGAATCTGCATATGGGGGGTTCTTAAACACACCAGAGCATGCCTCTCTCCCATTGGTGCAGTGCTGTGGATTGTAGGGATAGCCCCTCCCTTGGGCCCTCCCATTCTGTCCTTTAGAGTATATAGTGTATTCAAATCCCTGCCTCCTGTAACCACCAGTGCCTCTCTTCCCGGCTCCCCGGTACCCAGACCCCCGTCCCTCCCCTCTCCAGCGCCCTCTGAAGGCCCTCCCAACTCCGCCCACCTCTTCATATCCTCCACGTCCCCTCCCCCCACCGTAGGAGCGACCGTTTATCCCTTTTCTGAAGGTGGGGTTGTTGAGGTCTAGCCCCTCCCCTACCGCCCAGTCTCCATCCAATAAAGATTCACTGCTTGTGTTCATGGGCGGAGCCTCCACCCCTTGAAGGCTCCTATCCACAGCACAGCTCGCGTCAGGCCAACCCCCCGCTCTCGTCTCACTGGCCGCTCTCACTGTGAATTCCGCGGTCTGGGTCACAGGGGCGTTGCCCACACTGTGGGTCGGCGTACTGATGGACTCGTCACTGAAGAGGACCACGCCCCTACCTACAGATGCTGATGTCCGGTGACCCTCGGGAACCCATGTGACCTGAAAGCAAGATTTGTTTAGCAAGAGATTTGTTGGCAAACTAAAGAACGAAAACACTCACCATCTAAACAAGATGCAAAGGTGTTACAGTCTTGTAAAACTGTTTACCTGCTCTGTAGTAGTAGAAGCAGGGGCAGGAGGGTGAGTCGACACGTCCCCTTGTCCAATGCCAGCGAAAGCAGGAGTCTGAACAGACTCTGTTTAAAGAAAACAGAGATTCATGTAGACTTTCAGAACTGAAACAACTGTTCCATTGTAAACATTTACATACATAAAATTATTGAAATATTCCCCATGTAATATTGCACCGATGTAATGCAGTGGTTCTCAAACTTTACCTCGAAAATTAGATTTTACCTGCAGCTGTCAGCATGCACCTAGACTGTGTACGACACACCTAAAACTGAAAGGGGCAAGACCTCACCTCTGTGCTCCGAGTAGACCGTGCCTGTACCAATCCCAGGGGAGTGATCAGCGCTAGCGGAGGGAGCGATAGTGTTGTGGTTCCCCAGCTGGCTGTAGCTGGAGCTCATTCCCAGGCAGGAGGCACCGCTGGCCGGGTGAGGGTCCAGACTGGGAGCAGGGAATCCGGTAGAGGCAGAGGGGTGCTGGGCTGCTGCGGAGGGGAGGTATGTTGTTGCGGCTGGAGGGTAGGGCTTGGGTTGAGGCTGCGGGGAGGGCGCAGATGGTTGGGGAGGAGGGTACTGGTTGGGGTGTGCAGGCTGGGGGGCTTGTGGTGGGTACTGTGTCGGGGGGGTGGGTGCTGAGTACACTCCCGCCCCACTGTAGGGATTTGATCTCGAGGTAACATTAGAAGGCCAGGAGAAAGGCGTCGCGAAAGATGTCCCGAAATGTGTCTGAGGAGTTAGGTGCTGGGTCATTGAAGGGTGGGGGTGGAGGGTGGCTGAAGGGTGGGGCTGGAGGCCGGGTGTGTACCCCAGGGTCGGCCGACCGAGCTCCGTATGCTGGGGGGGCGGCTGGGGGGACGCAGGTGCTCCCTGGAGGGGGTCATGAAAAGGTACACCCGCCACACCCGATGAAGAGAAGAGGGGATGTCTATATTCCTCCCTGGGGGGCCAGGACCCCTCCTGGGGTGCAGTAAGGGGGTGTGAGGGGTGCCAGCGTGAAGGCAGCGGGTAAGGAGCTGGGAGTTTAGGCTGCATGCTGTACGCCTGATGAAGGGGCAGGATATACGAGTGGGGGGGCCACATGGGGTTGGTGAATGCCTGGGGGGGTGAGGAGGCAGTCACTACACAGGCGTTTCTCAAATCTATTTCCAGACACTTGACGAGCTACAATTGTACTCTGACATCTTACCTTCACACCGAGGTTGAAGAAGAACCTCAGGACATTCACATCTGCAGAGAAGTACAAGTAGATCATTATCAACCATCTCTGCTTAGCACCCAAACCAACATGTCGTTCCATCTCAGTTTTCTAGTTGCAGTAACTAGTATGTATGTACATTGATATTCAGATGTTGATTTGAGCCCCATCAATGTGTAAATTAGCCCACTATTAGCTGGAGAATTTACATATGGTTTTGATCGTATTCTGTGAACAGTAGGCCTGCATGATTCAGGGAAAATATGAATCGCGATTTTGTCGCTTAGAATTTATATCATGATTCTCTGCCACAATTTTTTTCTCACAAAGTGTAATGTTTACTGCACATATTAACCATGACAAAAAACAAATTGGCAGTACCAAACAGATTTTTTCAGCACCTATAGCACACTATGCATCACCACGAGCCGGTAAACTTAGAGGCTTCAATAAATAAAGAAAATAAAGTACATACTGGCCATTTATGTACAGTAGGCTACCAAAAATAGTGACAAATAACACATTGAACCAAGTTTGGGCCTGATATAGACTATCTGAACTCATTGAACATGTTTGTGCAAAAAAAACATTTGTTTTTAAATTAGAATCGAAGTCATTTAAAATTAAATCGGGAACAGAGGTGAATCGAGATCGCAATTTTATAACGATTTACCATGCAGGCCTAGTGAACAGTATAGGTTCCTGCAGTTGTAAATTCACAAAGCATTCAATAAATGAAGATTTGTAAGACATGGCCTTTTCACTCAATATATTCTTCAGATTTCTCTGCTAAAGCACCTTGGAATTCAAAGATTTGTCTGGATTATCTGGATAACTTTAATACCTAATGTTTGTTTTTGTTTCTTTTGTCAATCGAGCAACTTACTAATGAGGAATTATTTCTGCTACCAAGAACTATGCAGATGTCAACAAGAATGTCACAAATGTCTGCAAGATTCGTGGAACTCTGAAGTAACCTGAAGATGTACAATCTCATCTTGTACCCATCTTCCTTCTTTTACTGAACTATTCAAATGACTTTTACATGCTCGTATGACAGAAATCTAGATATGTAGAGGTAACCTCTCCTTTCACTATTTCCCAACATCGTCTCAAATACTGCTCCATAGTATCTCCATTAAATACTTTTATTGCTGCTTGTAGCAGTACTATGGACCTCAATATTCATTTGTATGGGTATTGTGCTGCTACCACACACGCACACCACGTTCTTTGTCCTGTATTGCATTTTGTAACTGTTCTATAGCCCTGTGTGCTCCTTACTAATCATAAATGCTACTGGAGCTGAACCATGGGGTGAAGTTACTACAATCTCGTAGTATAAAATCCTTTTCTTATTGATTTTAGACTTGATCATGCCTCCAGTGGCATCCCAAGATGCAGCAGAGTTTTCTGTAAAATCGTGCCAGAGTCTGATCCCCCCTCTGTAAAGCAAACTTTACAATCTTTAATGGGGCAAAGTGAGTTGAATGGGAGAGTGACATTGGTCCCTGTTTTTGTGTAGCTGGCTATACTGCCTCAAGTGCCTGAGGATTTGAGACTATATTTCAATTAAACACATCCTATTGAATATTTATCCATAACACATTTTTCGGCACACTATAGTTTTTAAGAGACAATATATTTAATAACATTTTGTGTACAGCATAACTTTAACAATTGTTATTAAAAACATTAACATTTTCTTCCTATCAAACAATTTTAATAGTTCCTTAAACACAAAATAAAATTTCATTTGATTATAATTCACTAGCTTTAAATTATTATTTAATGCATTGGAATAAGCACTATTTTTTTGAAAAACAAAATCTGCGTTCATGTTGCTAGCAAAATACAGTGTTGGTGAAAGAATGGAAATAATTCCTACACTACAGGGTCAACTTCTGTGTCATTAGATGCTGATTACTGCAATAAACTTTCAGCCAGACCCTCCACGAGAAAAGAAAATAATCAAAGCTAGCATTTTCAGCTAGGTTAGCAAAGACTCTTAAATCTCTGGCAAGAGCCTGTATGTAGCCATTTATGAAGCCTACTAACGTAGTCATAGCAATCTAGGCATGTAAAGTTGATCTTCACACTCTGAAGCCGATCAACTAATGGGAAAAAGGTGACACCATGACGCCTCATTAGCTTAAGCATTTGGAAATACAGCAATAAATATATACGAAAATAATTACAGAAATAAACGAATATGGACATAAATGATTATAGAAATAAATACCTAAATAAATCAAGGAAAATTTTTATGTATAAATATTATGGATGCATACATGTATTTATTTATTTATTTCAACTATTATTATGGCAGACTTTGTCCTCCATAAACTACAGATACTCATCTTGTGTAGATGACGACAACAACAAAACAGAGGAAATTAAAAAATTTTTGAAGGAAGAGGTGTTTATAACGATATAGGGCAGCGATGTACACACAGTAGAAAACGAGTTGTGCCGAGGCGCTTGTATCAACAGTCCTTTCCAGTGCTTCAAACGCCATTGTTGTATTACTATGTTCAAAACAGTGTAATATTACTAGCTGGTGTTTGCACTCAGAACATGAATTCAAAACTACATTATTTCAAGAACAGGTTTTAACCCTGAAATGGGGTTAATCAGGTAAAAGCCCGCTCTTGTTCTGTTGTCCTTATTTGTTAATTTTATTCACCTGCAAACACTTCCCTACATTAGACAACTGCATTGCCCTAAAAGAAATGGAAAATTTGTCTACCTTTTGGCATGTGCACACATTTCTTTTTAGATTTGCTAAAGCACTCAAGGACTAAATGACTGGAAGTTCCTCTTCCAAGTGTATATCGTGATATTTATTGATATCAAATTAAATGAGAAAAGAATCAGGATACAATTTCTTGCCATCAAACGGCCATAACTCAATGGTGAAAGATCTTCAGACTCCTCACTTGACGGCACCTGACAGGACTACGGGTGAAGTAAACCCTGGGGTCAGAGGTCACTCACCTCGTGGCAGGTCATCTCCAGTGCGTATGTATGAGTAGTTAGGTGTCTGGACGATCTCCTCCTTCTCAGATAGGGGGAATCCAGGGTAGAGGGGGTCCTGGTACAGATGAGCCAGTTGAAAGGGCAGGCTGTTCTGGGGGACTGGCTGAGTGGGGGAGGGGTGGGGGAGCTGCTCAGGTACAGACAAGTGGGAGCTGTGTGGAGAGGGTTCAGGTGCACCTCCGTGTGGCAAAACATCTGTTGAATGATAGAGGGGGAAAGGTGAGTCAAATGCCACCTTCAGCAGGTAAGTACCAGTATCACTAGCGGTTTGTGGGTTTACAATACCAGTATCACTAGCGGTTTGTGCGTTTACAATACCAGTATCACTAGCGGT
>JACXGM010011443.1:0-25016 GCA_016801145.1 Umbra pygmaea | reverse complement strand
ATTATATTGTTATGTTTTGTGCTTTACTGATAAACAATTAAGTGTAAAATAAATGTTTTGGGTTTACTGTACTTTGTTGACGTTAAAATGTATTTAAAAAATATGGTATCGAAAAAAGTATCGTTAAGGAACCGGTATCGAAACTGAGGTATCGAAATTGGCACCGGATCAAAAGATTTTGAACGATGCCCAGCCCTAGGTAGGCTACGGTTCACCAATTCACATCTCCCATGGCTAGGCGAGGGAATATTTCCATGATGAGAAGCTTACAGATTTTGAACATAACATCACAAAGTATTGATAAACTGTGAATGTTATCGGCTACCTTAATGTGTTTAGTTGTGCAATAGATGCAAGTATTCAGCAAAGTGTGATCAGTAATTTTAAGAATGTAGGCTGTCATGAGAAAACGGCGCACTTCCGAACCAGGCTACTGAACGAGACCAAAAGTAACCGTGCAACCGCTCAAGTCTAATATAATCAAGCGGAATTGCCATGAACACAATCATCTATGCACTAGAAACAAGTCTTGGTTAATAACCCAAACTTGTAGAGAACCAAGACACCCACATTATCGATGGGGAAGTATGTCACATACATTATCACATTATAATATACATGTCATATTATCTTGGTAGTTATGTTGATGTTGCAGGCTTCATGGTAGAGGCTGTCACAAGGAGATTGCGGTGTGCACCAGGCTACTGAATGAGACCGTAACTGAGGGTACTACATGAATCTAATGCAATCAAACGGGTGTCCCCTCCCCTTGCGGGCACGCGAACCGTTGACCGAGTCTATCAACTCGGTAGGCCAACCAACAACCGTCCAGTTGAACCGACTTGCGTAAAAGAGTCTGTTGTCCCATCACTATTGGTCAACCATCCAGGGACTAACCAGGCCCAACCCTGATTAGCTGTAGAAGCAAACCAGCAGTGGAATACAGGGCGCTATGCTGCTGGCAAAAATAAATACAGCTCTGGAAAATATTAGGAAACCACTAAAAAAAATTCTTAAATCAACCCCATTGAAACCCTCTGGAATGTGATCAAGAGGATGATGGAAGGTCACATAAAGGGAATAAAATAAATGGTAAAATTAAACTCTTTAAATTTAAAACAAAAGGGAGCAAACAACACAGATTTGTGATTGGTCCTTGACAACGCTGTTTGCCCATGCGCAGCTCATTCATGTCTATTGCTGGAATCACACCAGGCACAGCAAAAAAAATCACTGTACGGCACCGTCATGCAGACACACTTGTACAATCTTCTGCATCTTCAAGATGGAGGACAATGCTGCATACCACTGTCCTCCTCCAGCAAGGTGACTGGCAGGAGCGTTTTCAGTTTAGTATTCATTGACAATATTTTGTTTGACGAAATCTACTGATCTGTCAAAACTTTTCTTTCAATCCCATGAACCCAGGTAAAAGCAACATATCAGCTTTTCCTCTGTGGTACATTAACTTCCGGTACTGGTGCCATATGGCAAAGCACTGAACAAAGGTGGATAATTTCAACTCTTCTGACACACCCGCCACACCGTATCCACATGTTGCCGGATCCGGTAGGTTTGCCGCAGCAGTGCGGATTGCTTTCTATTGAAATGAATAGACTTCCACTGGAACGCAACCAGTTTGCTGTGCCTGGTGTGATTCCAGCATATGTCAGCTGCTGTTCAGTCAGCTGATTGTATTGCTCCACCAACTCGCCTGCTCACGGAGCTCATTACTCTCTGTCAGTCTCACCAAACAGAGTACACGCAGAGAGAGGTGTTCCTCCGAGCCCTGGAGGGAAAGCAAGACCACATGCTTGCGGGGCAGTACTGGCAACTTTACTTTTGCTTTGCAAAGTGCCAGTAATAATTGTGCATCAGATTCATCATATTTCATCTTTATTAATATCAACTCCTCCTACACCATTTAAGATCGAGATCCGCTTTCAACTTTAAATAATGTAGACTGGTCCCACTTCAGATAGCAGAGAGGTGGCAGGCCACGGGCGGGAATTTTCCAAATTGTTTAAAATATTTTTTGTTGGCAATAAAAATCCAGAACGTAAGCCTAGTTAGGACCGAGCCTATAAGCAGCTGATGAACCAACTTGAAAAGAATTGTGGGCGAACCACAAACTTGCTTTTTGGGACTTGAGTTGCTTGTATTCAACTTTATAAAAATATTTTAAACTTTTATTAATTAATAAACTTAGTGTAGTTTAAAACTATTTTGCAATCCACTCCAACTATTGTGCGATACAGAGAGGAATGTGGAGAAAAGGACAGGAGGATTGTGCTCCTACTACTTTGCTGCTGTGTAGCACAATTACTACTGGAGCCAGAACAGAAAGATTTTATTCACAATCACTACTGGAATCAGAACAGAAAGATTTTATTCACAATCACTACTGGAATCAGAACAGAAAGAGCTTCTTCACAACTACTACTGTAGTCAGAACAGAAAGAGCTTCTTCACCATTACTACTGGAGTCAGAACAGAAAGAGCTTCTCCACCATTACTTCTGGAGTCAAAACAGAAAGAGCTTCTTCACCATTACTACTGGAGTCAGAACAGAAAGAGCTTCTTCACCATTACTACTGCAGTCAGAACAGAAAGAGAGTTTCTTCACAATTATTACTGGAGTCAGAACAAAAAGAGCTTTTTCACCATTACTACTGGAGTCAGAACTGAAAGATTTTATTCACAATCACTACTGGAATCAGAACAGAAAGAGCTTCTTCACCATTACTACTGTAGTCAGAACAGAAAGAGCTTCTTCACCATTACTACTGGAGTCAGAACAGAAAGAGCTTCTCCACCATTACTTCTGGAGTCAGAACAGAAAGAGCTTCTCCACCATTACTTCTGGAGTCAGAACAAAAAGAGCTTCTCCACCATTACTACTGGAGTCAGAACAGAAAGAGCTTCTCACCATTACTTCTGGAGTCAAAACAGAAAGAGCTTCTTCACCATTACTACTGGAGTCAGAACAGAAAGAGAGTTTCTTCACAATTATTACTGGAGTCAGAACAAAAAGAGCTTTTTCACCATTATTACTGGAGTCAGAACAGAAAGATTTTATTCACAATCACTACTGGAATCAGAACAGAAAGAGCTTCTTCACCACTACTACTGTAGTCAGAACAGAAAGAGCTTCTTCACCATTACTACTGGAGCCAGAACAGAAAGAGAGTTTCTTCACAATTATTACTGGAGTCAGAACAAAAATAGCTTTTTTACCATTACTACTGGAGTCAGAACAGAAAGAGCTTCTCCACCATTACTTCTGGAGTCAGAACAGAAAGAGCTTCTCCACCATTACTACTGGAGTCAGAACAGAAAGAGCTTCTCCACCATTACTTCTGGAGTCAGAACAGAAAGAGCTTCTTCACCATTACTACTGGAGTCAGAACAGAAAGAGCTTCTTCACCATTATTACTGCAGTCAGAACAGAAAGAGTTTCTTCCAAACCCAAGAATCAGTGACATTGGTGTGCAATAAAATTATCACAAGATTCTATAAATTAGTAAAGGAATCCCCAGTCAACTTTACTTGTAGAGATCAAATCTAGTTATTATTATACAATTATTATTATTCCACCAAATACTGATTTGTAAACTATTCCTAAGTTAACACATTAGTCTCAAGGTCTCTTAATTTTTTCTGAGCTGTATAACAGAGGAGCAGAAGTACAGAATACATTAATGCTATACAAAGAACATTAAAGGTGAACAATGATAAATCTATAATTTGCCTAAATTCCAGGAAAGTTATTTGACATGTTGTATCATTAAGCCGCTCTCTGGTGTAGAGAGAGCTGGGTGGAGCTATCTGGTCATTCATAGGTTAAATGACTCTTAACTAACCTTAATTTATACAGGGAAACAATCTGAGACCAGAGTCCTGTTTAGAGTCTGTGCTAGAGCAATACAAAAAGCTGCCTGAAAATAGAATAACATTTAATAAAATTACACAATAGGAGAATCATTCACATTTAAGAATAAAAGGGTCATATACGTATATACATTTAAATTGTCATACAGTCAGGCACTAAATCTGCCATCATAAATTTGCTTTGTAAATCCCATGTGTGAGGCATTGTATTCAAACGCAGTTATATCTAACTCAGTGTGAACCTGTGATACATCTAGTACCAACAGGTCTTGTGAATGACACTGATATACACTGACCCTTTTATTTTTTTAATTGATGTAGACAGAAAGTTTTTGTAATGCAGCCTTATAAACAAACATGAAACAATGTCTGAGTTCCAGTCAACTGAAGTGTACGAAAATCAATGATGTGTGAAAATGTTTGCTTTGGTAATAACGCTGCATGATGTACTGCAGCCAATGTTTCAACATTGAAGCTGTCCAATGGGGTGAAGAAATTCAGATTGCGCTTCTTGACTAGCATCACCATAATCAAGCACTGACAAAGTTGGCTTATACAATTTCAATAAATGTTCCTTTTTTAAATTGAGACTTGTAACATTTGTTATCAACATTGTTTCATTTTTATGATGTAAATTGAGTGAGAAACCAGTATCAGCTCCAAATATCGGCTCAAGAAAATCGGCAGCCCGTATCGGTCATCGGCTAAGGCTGATGAAAAGAAATCTGCATCGGCACTAAAACAACATACATTCCTAGCATACACAGCAGGGTGGTTGGTGGATCTTAATTGGGGAGGACGGCTCATGTTATGTTTAAGACTGGAGCGAATGGAACAGTGCGTATTGACCAAACCCAGTGTGATACCATTCTGTTTCCCCCAGTCCAGACAGTAATATGAGCCTGTCCTCCTCAATTAAGGTTCACGGAACGCCGCTGATGCACAGAGGACCTGCAAACACAATGTCAGTTCTAATTTTCAGATGTTAGCTGGCAGCTAGGAGCAGGGGGGATGATGTTAGAGGTGGTGTGTCCCCCGCAATATCAAACTCACTCTTATGGCTTTGCTTTGGCTATAAACTTTGACAATAGTTACACACTATCTAAGGTTAGCTGGCTACTATTTAATGGTAGGCCATAGTTACTATGTAATTGCATGCGTTGCTGATAATAACACACACTTTATGTGCATTTGTGTAAAACCACAACTCCTCGCATATTCATTGGGTAATATTGGCCATGTTTTTGATGTATTCACTTGGATTACACAGCTTTTAAAGACCTTGACGTTTTTGTGAATATTTGTAATTTCTTTCAATAGAAAATGACGGTTAAGCATTTGTAACATAATTAACAATGGTGGACATACAATGATGTGGACGTTATGGGTCCCAATGGCAAAGATATTCCTTGTGAGGAGATAAACCTACAGTGCCTTGCGAAAGTATTCGGCCCCCTTGAACTTTTTGACCTTTTGCCACATTTCAGGATTCAAACAAAGATATGAAACTGTAATTTTCTGTGAAGAATCAACAACAAGTGGGACACAATCATGAAGTGGAACGAAATTTATTGGTTATTTCAAACTTTTTTAACAAATAAAACACAGAAAAATTGGGCGTGCAAAATTAATAAGTTAATACTTTTTTGCACCACCTTTTGCTGCGATTACAGCTGTAAGTCGCTTGGGGTATGTCTCTATCAGTTTTGCACATTGAGAGAATTAAATTTTTGCCCATTCCTCCTTGCAAAACAGCTCGAGCTCAGTGAGGTTGGATGGAGAGTGTTTGTGAACAGCAGTTTTCAGTTCATTCCACAGATTCTCGATTGGATTCAGGTCTGGACTTTGACTTGGCTATTTTAACACCTGGATATGTTTATTTGTGAACCATTCCATTGTAGATTTTGCTTTATGTTTTGGATCATGGTCTTGTTGGAAGGCAAATCTCCGTCCCAGTCTCAGGTCTTTTGCAGACATTCTTCCAGAATGGTCCTGTATTTGGCTCCATCCATCTTCCCATGAATTTTAGCCATCTTCCCTGTCCCTGCTGAAGAAAAGCAGGCCCAATCCATGATGCTGCCACCACCATGTTTGACAGTGGGGATGGTGTGTTCAGGGTGATGAGCTGTGTTGCTTTTAACGCCAAACATAAAGTTTTGCATTGTTGCCAAAAAGTTCGATTTTGGTTTCATCTGACCAGAACACCTTCTTCCACATGTTTGGTGTGTCTCCCAGGTGGCTTGTGGCAAACTTTAAACAACACTTTAATGGATATCTTTCAGAAATGGCTTTCTTCTTGCCTCTCTTTCACAAAGGCCAGATTGTGCAGTATACGACTGATTGTTGTCCTATGGACAGACTCGCCCACCTCAGCTGTAGATCTCTGCAGTTCATCCACAGTGATCATGGGCCTCTTGGCTGCATCTCTGATCAGTCTTCTCCTTGTATGAGCTGAAAGTTTAGAGGGACGGCCGGGTCTTGGTAGATTTGCAGTGGTCTCCTTTTTTTTGCAGTACTCGCTCCATTTCAATATTATCGCTTGCACAGTGCTCCTTGGGATGTTTAAAGCTTGGGAAATCTTTCTGTATCCAAATCCGACTTTAAACTTCTCCACAACAGTATCTCGGACCTGGCTGGTGTGTTCCTTGTTCTTCATGAAGCTCTCTGTGCTTTCAACAGACCTCTGAGACTATCACAGAGCAGGTGCATTCATACGGAGACTTGATTACACCCAGGTGGATTCTATTTATCATCATTAGTCATTTAGGTCAACATTGGATCATTCAGAGATCCTCACTGAACTTCTGGAGAGTGTTTGCTGCACTGAAAGTAAAAGGGCTGAATAATTTTGCTCGCCCAATTTGTCTGTTTTTTATTTGTTAAAAAAGTTTGAAATATCCAATATATTTTGCCCACTTCATGATTGTGTCCCACTTGTTGTTGCTTCTTCACAAAAAATGACAGTTTTATATCTTTGATTGAAGCCTGAAATGTGGAAAAAGGTCAAAATGTTCAAGGGGGCCGAATAATTTTGCAAGGCACTGTATGTACTAAAGTTTGATTATAATACGATGATCCATGTTAAAGTTTTGTGCATTTATTTGAATGTCCATCCTGTGCAATATCGGAATGCCGCAACTGTGATATATGAACCCTGACTTCCGTGATGCAATTCCTCGAGGCAGTGACTGTACAATGTACTATGCAGAGGCATAATTTCCATTTATTATATTAAATCCAGGTTGTGTTAAAGCCACGTTTATGCAGCCTGGTGCCATTTATTCTCTGTTTTTTAAGATAACATACTCTTTCAATTAAAATATTATAAAATATATAAAAATGCATAAAATGCTCAACACAACAAATTAATCAAGTGGTTTCCCCAAATTCAACTGCAAATGCAACTGATAATGACCAAGCATCTTTATTACTTAGTAGAGCACCTTTTTCTGTTATGACCTGCTATAATACAGTTGTATAGCCAGACATGAGCCTCTGGCAGCATTCCTGGGAATCAGCCCATCCCTTATGAGTTTCTGCTAGGATTTCCTGATACTTTAGTGAATCCAACACACAGCATGTTTCCTGTGTCAGAGGATGCAAAGTAGCCCCAGAGCATTACTGAGCCACCACCATGCCTGACTGTGGACAGAGTGTTCTTTTCAGCATATGCTTCATTCTTCCTCCAGAAATATAGTTGTGCTCAAAAGTTTGCATACCCCTGTAGAATTGGTAATAGATGTAGCATTTTTAAAGAAAATCTATTTGTTTTTATTTCTCATGGGATTCATACATATACCGTATTTCCTCAAATAAAAACCGGTAGTCAATTAAACGCTGGGCCTTTGATAGTGGCCGGGGGCATGGTCAACATGGACAAATAAAGGCCGGGAAATATTTGTGTGGATAATCTCCTAGGTGCCTTTCATTTAATGAGCATTCCAGTTAAGCGTAATGTACATTTCTACCACTTTAATTTAATAGATTCAACAATATATTTATGCTATTTTTAACACTTCGTTTTTTCTGGATTATGGTATTCATCTAAAGCAGCTATACTCACTGCTCCTGCGAGCTGGCATTCCGTAGGTTTTTGTTCCAAACTTAATTTAGCACAGATGACGCTACTCATTACCAGGATGAAATGCTAACTCAGGGTAGACGCAACTGGGTTGGAAGGATTATTTACAGAATTGCGGCTCGTGGGATCAGGAATGCGTATCGCTAAGTATTATTCTCCTACCGATATTTCAGTCAATGCTGCTGTATGTTTACTAAGCCTGTTGTAGTTTGTAGTAACGTACAGGTAGATGGCAGTAGCTACATCGGAAGTAACACGGCTACCATTCAGTGCAAGCGACTGAATTTTTAACAACTTATTGGAATGGTTACAAGAAGTGTTGAGATTGTTAACACAATGTAATGCAGCAATAAAGGAGCAAACTGGAACAAGGATTGACATTAAAATATTGCCAATTATACTTATCAAACAGAGGGAATTAGAAATAAAGGCCTGCCTCTAACAAAAGCCTGCTGCAAATAAAAGCTGGTTACCTTCTGCAGTAAAGGTAAATAAAAGCCCCAGTATTTATTTAAGGAAATCCTGTATTTACTTTTGTGTGTGATTTCTTTTTCCCAATTCTCTCTAATCTAATCTAGTCAGAGAACCCATGGTCAGGCTCGAATGAATGACCAACTTGATCTAGGCTGTCCTGCAATGCAACGCCACGCGGACCCTATTATATTCAACTGTAGGTCATAACAGAATGGCAAAATCATAAAACAAAACATGGAAACAAATTAAATAATGAAATGACCCCTTTTCAAAAGTCTGCATACCCTCAATTCTCAATATGGTGTATTGCCCTCTTTAGCATCAATGACAGCATGGAGTCATTTGTGATAGTTGTCTATAAGGTCCCAAAATTCTTGCAGGTGGTATAGATGCCCATTTTTCTTGGAAAAATGCCTCCAGGACATGCAAAGTCATTGGTCGTCTTGCATGAACTGCACACTTAAGATCTCCCCAGTGTGGCTCGATGATATTAAGGTCAGAAGACTGTGATGGCCATGCTAGAACTTTCACCTTTTTCTGCTGTAACCACTGGAGGGTCAACTTGTGCTGGAAAGTCCAAGAGCGTCCCATGTGCAGCTTTCATGCAGAATAATGCAAATTATCTGCCTGTATTGAACATGCTGCTTTCATCTTGCCATCAAAATTCTTAAGGTTCCCTGTGCCTTTAGAGCTCACCACCCCCAAAACAAAAGTGAGCCATGGTATTATTTTAACTTAAGACCTTGTTGACCCTTCTCCAAACATACTGCTTATGGTTCTGACCACAATACTGTATTTTGGTCTTGTCACTCCAATGACAGTGTGCCAGAAGCTGTGAAGTGTGTAAAGGTGTTGTTAGGCATATTGTTACCGTGTTTTTTTTCTTTCACTGGCGCAGTAAAGGCTTCTTTCTGGCAATGCGACCATGTAGCTAATTTTTGTTAAAGTATCATCGTATTGTGCTCCTTGTAACAACCACACCATCTTTCCAGAGCAGCCTGTATGTCTCCCGAAGTTAACTTCGGGTTTTTGTTTTGTACCCCAAACAATTATTCTGGCAGTTTTGGCTGAAATCTTTCTTGGTCTACCTGACCTTGGCTCGTTATCAAGAGATCACTGAATCTTTTAATTCTTAATAAGTGATTGAACAGTACTCACTGGCATTTGCAAGGCTTTGTATATATTTTTAAATCAATTTACAACTTTATGCAGTTCTAGTACCTTATTACGCAGATCTTTTGACAGTTATTTTCTGCTCCCCATGGCTCAGTATCTAACCTGCTCGGTGAATCCATGTGAGAGCTACCAAACTCATTGCCTATTTCTACACAGACACTAATTGCAATTTACAATGCCACGAGTGGGAAATTAACCTTTAATTGTTATTTTGAACCTGTGTGTGTCACCTTGTGCCAAACATTCAAGGGTATGTAAACTTTTGATCAGGGGCATTTGGGTGATTTTTGTTATCAGTATGATTTACTGAAAATGTATTTATCAAATGAACTGTTTGATAATTAATGGCTTCATATAATCACTATCTTTATTAATTTATTTAATACCAGTCATATTGTCAAAATCAATGCTGAAATTTCACAATTTCTTCCAGGGTATGTAAACGTATGAGATAATTCTACCGCTGATCTATCATGTCGAAAATTTTCAGGTTTGTTTCACCGTTCCACAGAACAGAATCCCAAAACCTGTGTGGATTCTTTATATGATTTTGAGCAAATTGGAGCTGACTTGTGCTTTTGGGTCAGTAATGGTGAACGTCTTGGAGGTCTGGCATGGAAACATTTTGCGATTACTGTGCTCACTGAAAACTCACTGCCTGTTGCCATCAAGTCTTGCTGCAGGTCTTTTGCACTCACTCAAGGGTTTTTCACAACCTGCTGTCTCAGAAATCTGGTTGCATCTGTTGATAGCTTCCTTTTTCTGCCCTGTCCAGTTAGTGAAACCAATGTTCCTTTAAATTTGAACTTGTGAACTGTGCTTCCAGCAGTGTCTCTGGGAACATTCAGTGCATTCACTATCTTTTTGTATCCTGTTCCTTGATTGTGAAGGGTGATGATCTCTTCTCATAACTTTTTGGACTACTCTTTTTTTCTTAATCATGTTTCTAACATGCTGTCAAAACTGACATTCAACAAACAGCTAGCCAGTTCAGATATTTTGTGTGTTCCAGCTCAAGGACACCTGTTGCAACTAATGAAGCCCTTGATTAGTTGTATCAGTTGTGCTTGGGACAAGAAGCATATTTGTGCTGTTGAGGGATTCTATTAAGGGGGTTGAATAATTTTGAGACTGGAGAAGTCATTCAGAATTTTCAGTTGGGCTATTTCAATTGCTTTGGTTTGATTTGTTCACTGCAAACAGCTGACTGTCTGTAAAGTTTGACAATAAACCCCATTTGAATAAATAAACCCCATTTGAATAAGTTTGGGGGGTTGAATAAGTTTGATTGCAACTTTAGTTCCGGTAAACGATTAATAAATCTCTCCCCTTGTCACATTGATAAATTCTCTCTTTCTGACACTGTTGCGCATTACATGTTTGGCACTCTGGCCATCTTTTGCTCCCCATGTGCATGTATGGGACTTGTCCTGTCGTCAGTTGTGTTGGCTAGACGACGGGATCAGATCATCTCCAAAACTGCAACTCTTGTGAGATTTTCCCAGTCTACAGTGGTCAGTACCTATCAAAAGTGGCCCAAGAAAGGAAAAGCGGTGAACCGGTGACAGGGTCATGGGTGGCAAAGGCTCATTGATGCAGGTGGGTAGCGAAAGCTAGCCCGTGCTGTCCGATCCAATAGACAAGTTACTGTAGCTCAAATTGCTGAAAATTATGCTGATTCTGTCAGAAAGGTGTCAGAGCACACAGTGTATTCACAGTTTGTTGCATTTGGAGCTTCTGTTTTGGTGGCAAAAGGGGGACCTACACAATATTAGGCAGGTGGTCATAATGTTATGGCTGATTGGTGTATATACAATCCATCTACATTTAATGGTATTAATATTAATTTGCACATATTTTCGTAAATTTCCATTAATTCCCATATATTCCTGTTAATTCCCACGAAAAGTTTCCAACTCTGAATATTCCCAAAAATGTGCAGCCCTACTTGGAGCCCAAACAGAATATACTGCACAGGTAGAATATATTGTATGTCTTTAATGATTCAAGGAATAAACCAAAATTATAATTATAATTAACTAGCAATTTGGATATTATGGTTATTGTGGCTAAAATTATTGTTATTATTTTGTCATAGATTTCTATGATCCAGTTTAAAGAAGAAGGAGGGGACAATAAGGAAGAAGTTCAACTGGTCCATCAGGCAGTGTCCAAAAATGATTACAGACTCCTTGATGAGCTACTCTCTCAAGAAAAGTACAAGGAGTTCATCAACTGTAGAAGTGGCTGGGGTATTCCAGGAACGCCTTTACGAATGGCAGCTTCTAAAGGACATTTCCGGTGTCTTCAGGTTCTTCTGGCCCATGGAGCAGAGGTGGACTGCCTAGATGTAAAGGCTCAGACACCACTTTTCACAGCCGTTTGTGGGAAATACTTGGACTGTGTTTTAGCTCTGCTCAGAGTCGGTGCTAACCCCAATGGCAGTTTGCATAACAACTCCTCTCCGGTCCTGACTGCAGCCCGAGAAGGGGACGGGGAGATTTTGAAGCAGCTTCTTAAACATGGTGCAGAAGTCAACTCCAGATCCAAGGTTTTGCTGTTTACGAGCACAAGTGTTTTGAGTGGCCCCCTCTATCTTTCTGCTGTGTATGGACACTTTGAATGCTTTAAAGTTCTGCTGCTCTTTGGGGCTGATCCGAATTACAATTGTACAGATCCAAAACTACTTACTAAAATCAAGCAGCCTAAGACTGTGCTTGAAATGTGCCTCAGACATGGCTGTGGGGTTGAGTACATCCAACTCTTGATTGACTTTGGTGCAAATGTTTACCTCCCCACTCTCATCATAGAAAAATCTACTAAGAAGAATGAGGCTGTGGAGCTACTGCTGCAAGAAAGAGGTGATGATGGAGTTGTGCAGTTGATACACTTTAGGTTTCATGTGTACATTTCTGCTGTTTTTTAGAAGTTAGACTGTTAGATTTGTTTTATTTAGTGGCTTATTCACAGTACAGCTGTACGGTAATAACAATAACTCACTCAATTGTTTTTTATTGTTAGGTTGTCCCAAGTCTCTTCTATCGCAGTGCCGACTTGCCATTCGAGAGTACCTCAGGAAAATCAACAGAATCCAGTTCATTGACCAATTGGAAATGCCATTAAGCATGATACATTTTTTAGAATACAAATCAGTCCCTGCTCTCTGATCTCTGATTAATCCATATACTGTCAATGGTGTAAGGCTTATTGCTTATAGTTGGGGGGGGGGGCATTGTTCATCCAGGTTGTGTAGGAGGTGCATAGGAAAGAGTCTGGCCCACCCAGGTTAAAGACTATTTCTTACCCCATATTTCATCTTCGTTCTGCCCCTTCCAACATTTAAAACGTGCTCAATCAATCACAAAATTATCCAATTATAAATATTAATTTCAAGGTTGGAACCAGCATGCCAACCTCTATACACCTTATTTCTGAGGCTTTGCTCAACAATATTAATTAATTTTCACTGGCAAAATCTCCAGATGGCCCCTTCCAATATAGAAACATATGAAGAGGCACCACCCCACACATCTTGAATGAAGTCTATATTATACAGGATCACCTTGCTTGGGTGCTTCTAGAGCAAGATTGCAATGGCAGTTTTAAAAATCAATTTTGGAAAGAAAACAGTTATGACCTTTGCAACAAATCATCAAAATGAAGAAGAGAATACATTTATTTCAATAGAATTAACTCCAATGAAAATGTTTTGCAAGAGTTACCCTTTAGAGGAACCACTGACATTATAAAAATTGGTATGAAAGAAATATGATGTACTTAAAACTAATTTTATAATATTGTATGTTGTAATATAGCAGACAGTTTTAAAGTTTGTATTCCATGAAAGAACAAAACATGTAGTAATGGGAAGTTCTTACTGATTTGGATCCTTTTGAGTTGTTCAGTAAAAATAACAAATATTTATAGAGTCATTTTGTTAATTTAATTCAGCATATGCCCTGAGATGCCAGACCCCTCAACCGGCAAACTACAAATTACATTGAACATACCTTTTTTGACTTAAGCGGGGGCTAAGTTGAATAAAGTGGTTTCTAACATTACAAAAAAATCTATACCGTTTTGTTTATACAGTGTTAACTGGCGTGTTACAAGAACAGCTTTGAGTGTTAAATCAACACACACTCGTGTAACAGAACCCCAGTGTTGATGTTATATAACTATGTTGGTTTTCAGTGTTACTTCAACACAAGACCATCAAGATTTCCCAGAATGCTTTGCTGCATGTTTTATTTTTTCTGAATAGTTTGTTTTAATATATTTTCTGCTTCATTCATTTATGAATTGAGTACTTTGTGTAATTATTAAGTAATAATATTTTCTACTTTTTAAACCTAGTTCAAACTGTAAATGGTTTCATTGCAACCATTACTGTAATGAGTGTTCCCATTTATGTAGTTTAGTTAGTCTTATTTGAGTACTTCACCATTGGATTTCTATTGAATGCAGGCTGTACAACTGTTGGATATCTTTTCAGTTGGATTTCAATTTGTAAAATAAATCTTACAGTCACTGTCACTGTGGTATAAGAAATGTAAATACACACTCAAGGTTGGTATATGTCACATTTACTTAAGAAGGCATATGATACTTGGATATATGCAAATGTCAATAATTAGAAATTAACAATCCTAGTGAATAACAATAACACAATTTAATGTTAAAAATCTCCTCTTGTGTCAAAAAACAACACTGTCAGATTTAACAAGTTAAAATATTAACACTATCCAAAGTGTAACTTTAAGTCCTATCCCGTGAGAACTAGACAAAGAATAATAATTAAATTGCATTCATACATCAGTTGTTATTTTAAACATGTCTTTATGCTTTATGTTGAATCCTCACTGTGATCAGACATGTGCACAGATAGACCTCAGTGGGAGCTTGAGACCCTGCCATTTTCCCCTCAGACTCAGAAAAGGCCGTCTTAACTAGTGTTGAATAAAAAAAAACGCTGGCTGTGTGGGTTGTTGCCGCCAGCATCCCAAAAGTAATTACCGTAAGTGAACCCTGTCTCACAACTTGCGGGCTCTAGCTGACTGTAGTGGAGGACAGCTAGAGAGAGAGGGGCAACACAAAACAGGCAAAAGAAATATGGCCATAGCCTACCAAGCCATGAAAAATGGAGGCGGCCGCAACATACAGTATCCCCAAACCCAACACTCTGCTCTCAGACCAATACACATTTATACAGTTATTTGCTTATTATCATTTGCAGTGTTACCCAGTCTTAGGGCCAATTAGGGGGTTGCTTAGGGCCCTGCAGGAACAAAAGCCCACCAAAATATGTAAAAGAATAGTATAAAACTTTTTAAAGGAGTGTTTTGTGCCTGGTGTGAATCCAGCCTTAACTTTGAATAGGAGAGTTTGAATTGGGTGGACCGTGATTGGCCTCACACTCCGGTACAGTAGGTGGCAGTATATGCACCTCTCAGACGTTTGCGATCTGCCATTAAACTAAAGAAGAAGAAGAAGAAAAGAAGGAGGTCTATGCTTTGGCGCTATGAGGTTCCATCAAAGAATGTCTAATAAGGCCGTAGACGGGCTCTGGTTCCATCCAGTGTAAGGTTCTCAATGAAGGTTCTCCATTAATTTCACTCCCGGATTTTTTTTCTTTTCTTTCTAAAAATCTCTGTTTAAACTTCCCTTAATCTGGCCCTCACTCCAGCACGGTAGGTGGCGGCAATGCACCATTTTTTTAGATGCCATCCGCCGTAAAACTCCTAAGAAGAAAAGACGAAGACTGATTTGGGAAAGCTGGATCTATTGTACGACTAAACAAAGTACATCGGATTTTCGTTTATTACTCTGTAGTGTTGCAATCTAACAAGGTCGGTTTATTTATTTACCATACTTACACAATAAACACATTTGAAATTAAAAAAGCTTGTAAAATTTAGCAAATATTCCTTGTATGTAAGGATATTCAACTACAGTACCTAGCAAGCTCAATAGACGTTTAATGTAGCTAAATACTACAGCTAGCTAGCTTGTGTGCTCTTGTCTGTGTTAATTTTCCAGCCATGGTAGCAAAAACATTAGCTACAGTATTACATTGTAAAATGAATTGTTGAGCACCTAAATAGCTAGATAACTAGCCAAATAACAAACTAACTACCTACATTAATAACCTGGTCATTTTTCTGAATATTAGTTTACTTGCTACATTTACGTTAGATTTGCAGGCTACGTAAAAGCTATAGTTAGCTACCGTAGTTAGCTGCCATTACTAATCCTATATTGCTTTATTGTGGTCCAGACCTGAGGACTTTTTGGATAAGTAGCTAGCTACAGTAAAACGCCATTCGTTTTGCGTTCGCATGACAAACTATGTGTGCAAATGATAGCCCTATGGGCGATTCTTGCGTAATGGACCAAAGTTTGCATGCAAACTTACATTTTGATTCCTCACAGAATGGACAGCCACAATGTAAATGTTGTGCCTGAAGAGTCCTTTGCTGGTACTCTGACTCACATTATATTTCTTTATTGTACTGTTGAATTGGAGCTTCGAAGAAAAAACTTGGCTGAACACAATAATAGTACTTTGAAAAATGATTTAGACTACCACATTGTCTTGTTTCAACATAAACAATTAATGTGAAAGACAAAAATATAATCTACACATTTTTCAGTTATTTTCCAAAAAGTAGAATATACTTACCATATTTTCTGGTTTCAGTGTGACAGGTAGAGATGTATTGCGTGTTACCCGGAATTTCAGACGTGCATGTTAATTAATTATAATACTTCTGTTTCGCACAATTCGTTTTAATTATTGGACCTGTAAAAAACAGACTTGTTTGAAGGACAAGTGGCCAATAACTGTACATTATCACAGATTAGTTGTGAATTATACATTGAAGCTTGTATTACTTTGAACTTCACAATTTGGTTGCTCAAACGACAGAAATACTTCATCTTCTGTCAGTCAATGTGTAATTCCAAACAGCTAACAGATCCCTAAATGTAATTCATTAATAAACAACATGACCCTCCCCATGACAAAGTAATTAAAAATTCTAAACCCTCCTCAAGACTAAAATTAAACAAGGATGACCCTCTCCTATTTCTGTGTTTCCTCATGTTCCGTTTTGATCTCTCTCAAACTTGAACTTTATACATATATAATCAAAATGCCTTTGTCAGTTAAAGCATATTTCCATATTTTTTCTCGCATTAATTGGATGTTAGTTTAAAGGAGAATTCCAGGCGAATTTCAAAACGTAGCTCTGTTGTTTGGATATCTGGAGTGCTGTCAGTAGCAATAATAACTCAATCTGTATTGCCAAAACAGTGTTATCCTCCTGCTCCAGTTTACACCCTTAACACATTTACGGGGCAAGTTTTACAACGTGCTTTTAGCCGCTAAACATGTTCGAAATGTCATTACTGTTGCATAGCCATGTGAAGTGATTCCTTATAGCAAATCTGAACAAATCAGCCAGTGTACATACCCCTGTTAAATTCCCGTTTTCCAGAGAAGTCCACACCAGTCGATTGTCGAAGTCATACAATGCAATATTCCAAAACATATTTTTTCTGCAAAAGCAAAAAAAAACATTTTGCCATGGTTATGTCAGGTTACCTGGCCAACTTGCTACATTATATGGACATAACCATGGAAAATCGTTTTTTTGTGTGGAAATATACGTTTTTTGGATTGTATGACTTCAACAATCGACCAGTGTGGACTTCCCTGGAAAACAGGAAATTAACAAAGGTATGTACACTGACTGATTTGTTTAGATTTGTTGTGTTCACTGTAAGGAATTGTATCTTCTGGTATGTAAACTGTGTAATCTTTTATACATGAGGCCCCTGGAAACAAACTGAAATACTGGGCTTTCCTGGGAAGAAAATGGGATGCCTGGTCACCCTACCAACACAAGATAATATTTGTTCTGCGTTTTCTTACGCAGAAAGATAATTGAAAACGCAGAACAAATATTGTCTTGTGTTTAGGGATGGGTCTCGGACCCGGTTCTATTAAGGACCCGGTTCCAAATTTCTCAAAACTCGAAAATCAATAAGATCCCAGCTTATCGATACTGCTATCGATACTAGTGAACTGTGAATCCTATAATGTGAATCCAACAAATCAAGAAAACGCAGAATTCTGCGTTAACACACCCTACCTCTTGACTAGCTATCTGTTACTCTCATGTCTAGACAGAGGGCAATGCGGAATGTGAACTGCGCACTTTAAACCTAGGTTGCATGGCAAACTTAAAATGTTTATGAAGTGAACTGCACGCTTGCTCATCAGTGGTTTAGCGGGTCACATTCCAAGTCTTCTTGCTTCTTTCGTCTCATAGAACATGAAAAGAAGCAGCCTGTTCACTGCGCATGTATTATTTCAGTATATCTTCATCTGAAGATTGTTTTGCCATGGCAGCAGCATACCACAGCAGCAGTAAAGCGCTCTAGGAAACACTGCTACACACCAAATTGGCTGGTTTGTATCTTAATCCGTGGTCCAGTGTATTTTAGAGGGTGAGCTGTGAATAGTGTCTGCTAGCTGTCTGTACGTTGTAGGGCAAATTGCTTTCGTTTTTGTTATAACATAAATGTGCTTTACTTTTTTTACTTAAAACTAACTGTCCATGCATTTGTGGTTGGTAGTATGAAGCAAAGTGATTGTTTATAGATTTGTCCTTATCATTCCAGGCATCACTTAGAGACAAATAGAATTTGCCACCAGGTTTATCTGGCTGAAATAGGCCTATATCATGAGTAAGAATCTAATTTGATTCTATTATTTGTAGGATGTATAACTCAGTATCTAACTATTCTGTGCCTAATCTTTTTTGTTCTACATTTCAGAAACAAAATGGCAGCAAAAGAATTTGGAAGATGGATTGGCATCAGTATTCGCACCTGCTTGTAGTACTCGTCATGCTATTTGTTTACTTCAGCTTTCTGTAGATTTTGTTGCCATGGAGCCTTGTAGTGAAAATAAGCCAGCGAGTGATACAAAGCATTTAAATGCTGGCTGTGAGCAGACATCCATGGGAGGTCAAGATTCACAGACTGAGGTTAATTCTGCATCTGACAAGTTTGATGCTGTACTCCCTGAGAGTCAGCCTACAGGGAAACTGAGGAGGACTGCCTTAAGATTGTTTGGAAGACGTAAAAGCATCTGTGTTTTACCTAACTTCTTTGGGGGGAGGAACAAAAAATGGAATAAGTTGTCCTCCAAAAATGGAGTCAGCAAGAGTAAAACACATGATGGATTAAGCCAGACTGCTTGTGAGGACAGCCAGGGAACTGGATATGACCAAGCTGGATGTTTAGAGTACCACAGCCTGAATAATCATTCAGCAAAAACTCAAGACACCTTTTCCAGTGAATTGGCCCAACCTTCTAGTGATCAAAAAGCACTTTCTCTTTCCCAGCAGAAAAAGGGTTTGAGGGGACTCTTTAATAGCATCCGGCGTCATAGAAAAAGTAGAAATTGTGATTTTGAAAAAAATCAAATGGTTTCAATGCCTTATGTCTGCAAAGGAAATGTGCATGTTGCCCAGGCTAATATTAACCAAAATGACATTGAGTGCCTGGGACATTTGTCTGAAACCAATGTGCCTGTTTTGGCAAAAATTGACAATTGTTTGGCTATTGCGTCTGAATGTATTAATGTTGATTTCATAGTGTCTGACAATGACTCACTGAAACAAGGGAGTTTGGATTCTCTGACGAATGTCAATGATGTGTTAGGAAAGACTGAAAATCTGATAAGTGAATGTGAAGGGAAACTACATGCAAATCTAGAAACCAGTAAGCTCCTTAACAGAAATCTAGAGTCTAAAGAGACTGTCCAGCTGCCTACCGACTCATCTCAGATGAGTTTGATATTTTGTGATGTGGCTTCTTTGAAGAGTTTTGACTCACTCACTGGCTGTGGTGACATAATAGCAGATCAAGATGATGACAGTATTGCAGAGAGCACCGTCTCTGGGGAAAGGAGTCGAAATGCAGGCAAAAGGAGTTCCTGTTGTGTTACCTATCAGGGTGGAGGAGAGGAAATGGCTACTCCTGATGTGGATGGGGACTATTTCAAAGCAGTCTGGGAAAATGAGGGTGCAGGGGGTATGTTCTTTACTGACAGCCAGGAACAAAAGCACAGCGAAAATCCTAGGATGACACCAGAAGAACAATCAAGTTCATATAACATGGATTTCAGCAGTAACAGCACTGGGACTCGCAGAGATACAGAGACTAGTCTTACATCTATGGATGTCATGACTCCTCAGAGCGATCATCAAGAGTCAGTTCCTAACAGTGACGAGGGTTACTATGACTCTACCACCCCGGGACAGGAAGAAGACAGACATGAGAAAGTTGACAAGATCAGGATGGTTAAACTTCCAAGGGACAGTTACAGTGGTGATGCTCTGTATGAGCTTTTTGAGCCTGATGACAGTCTTATTAGTCCACCTTTTGAAAAATCTAAGCTGCCCGTTTCGGGCACGCTTCAGTTTTTAGACATAACAACTCAATGCAGTGATGCTGTGTTTGCTGTTGAAACAGGTGTGATTAAAGAGGACAGGCTAACTTTGATCCAGCAGGATCTACTCTGTGCCGGGCTGCAAAGCATATGTAAACCTTCCAAAGAGCAAACACTGTTTACCAAAGGGAGTGTCCACCAAGATAATAGTTTTAAAGAAAGCAATTGTAAAGTACAAACAAGAAGTCAATACTATATGAAAGATGACCAGATGTACCCAGAGGCTTTGAAAAAAAATGGAAACATTATGCCACATTCATCTCATTCCTTACTGAGTGAGAGTAGTGAAAAAGCCTGTAATGGTGGAAGTATTGAAATGCATGGCAATCCTAAAGTTGCAAACTCATCAGATGCGGTTTTTAGCACCCTTGTTTCAAAAACGTGTCAATCAAAAGAAATGTACACAGAGCAACTCAAGCCACAATCCCCACAGTTAGTAGGATATCACGATCTATGTAAAGAGACAAACAATGACTTGGAGGATGACCAGACTGTTTGTTTCTCCAAAGCCCTAGTGGACTTTTCAAAACAATCACATTTTTGTAGTAATTCAGCTCAAAGCTTAGGTGGCTCTGAGTCAGACTCTCCATTTGCCCAAAACATGCAGTCTCTTCCAGCCATCATTACATTTGATGTTGTGGACATAGATAATGAGGGGGAATATGACCAACAAATGGATATGGAGGAGGAAGGCATCACCTCGCCTTATGAAGCGTTTGAAGAAAGCTACTTGCAAAAGGATGCTTTCGCCGAATGTGACTTACGAATGTTTGACCTTTATGAACAGAGTCTCCTAAGTAATGCTTGGGGAAACGCCAGCCTCCCACGTCACCTTAGCCTTACACAAGTTAACCAGTCAAATCCACTGGCTCCTCTGCCGAGTCCTTTGGCCTTAAATAGGAGGAGTAGATCCCTGGACACAGAGGCCTTGGAATTAGAGATGACTGACATGTATTTAGGGAGTGGGGCAGCAATAGCGCCTTGCCCTCGAACTGAAAGCAGCTCAAAGCGAGTGTCCTCTTTTCACTGCAAAAGAAATGTAGAGGTTTCCACTTCAGGAAAGCGGCGTAATGGAAAAATAATGTTGCCGCCATGGCAACCAGAGACTGAGGCAAAGGTAGCGCACCTACAAGCAGATGGGAAAAGAACAGAGCACACGCACTGTCTCTATCAAGCCCAAGACAGACAAATGCTATTGTTAAGTCAGCCTATGAGTCGAGTTCCGAACTGTAAATCTCAACAGATCTCAGTTAGCAAATTGACTGACACGTTGTCATGTAATTATACCTCTCAGAATAAGGAACCATTGAATAGGCCAACTCATCTTCTTCTGCAATCGGAACCCTGTCGACTTCAAGCCCCTGGTCGGCCTTATGCCCCCTATGGGAGATCAGATAAGACATCAGATGGTGGCGGGGAGGCCCTTTTTACATCAGCCGTTGGTTTGCATCCTTACAATCAGTACAGTAAGACAAAGCCAGTGGGCATCACCCAGGGAATGCATCATCTTTGCTCAGAGTCTGACAGTTCTTTAAGCTTAGGAGACTATGGGCAACAGACAGACTTTACCAGTAACAGAAAGAAAGAGATGGCTATGGTGCACCCTTTTGCATGTATCAAACAAAAGTCTGGCGCCAATCCCTAGTGTAAATCAATTTTCTTCTATACATTTCAATACTATATGCTACCAAAGACACAATCTATTATGTTTACATCACCGGAAATAGAATGATTGTCTGTTACTTTTCTCGTGCATAATGTTGTTTTCATGATAAGCTAGTGTATTTCACTGTGATGTACCAGCCTTAGAAATTGTGTTGCGATGGATAAAGCAGCCTGCATTGTTTTATTGTGTTGCATTATGTGTTGAACTGTCATCAAAATGCAGGCTTTCCCTTGCAATAAGTTAGTTGTTCACGACTGAGTATGCCTTTCATTTGCACAGCCCAGTTAGGCAACACGGATCACATCACATTGGTTGCTGAACTGTATCATCTAAAAGTGTATAGCTTTTAGTGTTTTTGTTTTTTTCTTTCCTTACATAGATCTGTTGACTCCATCCAGGTGCTAGTACACTTTTGAGGGTATTAGACTGTAATTGTTATGCATTTGTAAAATAAAGCCTCAACATGCAGATTCGGAGGTCAGTGAACCTTTAAAAAACAGAGAGAACAGCATTGGTAATGTAGCCTATGGGCAGATTTTGTTGGTAGATTTTAAACTGTTACGATATGCGTAGTTTACATATAGATTGTATTTAATCTTGCATCAATTAATAGTTGTACAGTTTTTTTCAGTTAATTTTATTTAGTTTGACAACACTTTAAAGTGAGACTTTGCTCTTTAGATTTGTATTATGTTGTGTTTCTGCCAGTATTGTAATCCATTTGTTAAATCTGTATGCAACGAGTCCATCTGCTGAGAACTGATATATAGGAATATACACTGGCATTCAAATGTTTGGGGTCACCCAAATACATTAATTCACCACAGTGGCATTAAATAAACATCGAAGGCACTACGAAAGTTGCAAATTTCTATAATTGTTGCGAATTCCTGATTTATAATTAATTGTTCAGAAACAATAGCAATTCCGTTATTTCAGCAGCCATTATTTCAGTGTCCTAATGTTGAAGTCATTTAGCTCACCTGTAATTAATCTCGCTTTGATGATTACTTCTTATCAATGTAATTCCACCTTGGTGAATGAATGTGCTACATGTCGTTGTATCCCTGAGCAAGGTACTTTACTTTAAGTCGCTCTGGATAAGATAAATATATCAAAACAAATTGAAATTCCTGGGAAACCCTGAACTTTTCAATGACAGTTCACAGTCGTGTCCATATATATTTGGACAGTGACAGAATTGTTGTCATTTTGGCTCTGTATCCCATAAAAATGGATATGATTAAAAATGACCAATGTGCTTTGAGTGTAGAATTTGAACTTTAAGGGTTGTGTAAAAATTGTGTAAACCATGTAGGGATTATAGGAATTAACCCTGTAAGAAACATATCCTGACAATTTTAGGGGCTCAAAAGTAATTGGACAAATGAAAATCATGAATTAAAGGACAATTCCAAAGTAAATCAGTATCTTAATATAGTATTTACAAAGGTTACCATAGATTATTTGTCATACAATACAGTGCCTGCCAATGCATCAGAGAACATCTTAGAGTACATTTCGGCTGCTTCTGTATCAGTCTGCTCTTGAAATTCCACAAGGTCTAGAATACAATGCGAACTTAATGCCTGCCCTCTCGGGAGTCGCTTCAAGTGACGTCGAATGTAGGTAGCTATTCACTGTAGCTAGTAACATTTACAACCCATTACAAAATTGTCTGGGAGCTCTTGCTTCATTAGGTACAGGTTCAACAATTGATTCAAAGTATATACACAAACAATACACGCTAGAATATTTTTCGGGGCAATGGCACAGCAAATTTTGCCTGGAAACATGAGTGACGTAGAGTCAGTCAGCATCAGCTGATAGCGGCACACACCTGTCATCAATCTAGTCCTTATTAGTAAATGAACTATTAAGGCTAGTGCACTCACCCAGTATGAAGGATTTGGTTATTGCATCTGTGCACCCTCCCTGCCTCCACCTATTTGGTTCTGTGTCGTCCTGGGGTGTTTTGGTACTGCGTACCTAGCTCATTGTCAACACTAATTGGTAGTCATAAATTACTTACGTGTTGTGATTAGAAGTAATATACAGTTGCAATTAACATGATTCAACCCCCATTGCAAACTGGGGATATTGGAAAATATATACATATTTTTAGCTGTTAGCAATGAACAAATCAAACAAAAGCAATTTAAATAGCTCAACACAACAAATGCATCAAGTGGTTTCCCCAAATTCAACTGAAAATTCAAAATTATTCAACCCCTTAATGGCAAGCATCTTTATTACTTAGCAGAGCACCCTTTTGCTCGTATGCCCTGCTGCATACAAGATGCATAGCCAGACACCAGCCTCTGGCAGTGTTCCTGAGGAATCTTCGCACATTCCTCATGAGCAATGGCCTCCAGTTCAGTAATATTCTTAGGTTTGCATGCTGCAACCGCCTTCAAATCCCACTAGAGATTTTCTGTGTTTCAAGTCAGGTGACTGTGATGGCCACTGTAGAATCTTCCAGGAATTCTTCTGCAACCAAGCCTTGGTGGAATTTGCGGTATGCATGGGATCATTGGCCCTCATTCATGAAACGTGCGTACGATCAAATTTGAACTTAAAATGCTTGTACAATCATTTTACAAACAGGTGGTATTCATCAATATTATGTTTGTCATATCTTTATGATCTGGTTGGAGACTGTGTAAATCAATGTAAAAGAATAATATTGTTTAGGTCTAAATCTTGAATCACTGTAAGACCATCATCATGAAAAACAACCAGCATAACAGCCTCAGTAACAACAACAACTATAATTGGAAATAGAAATATAATAGGCCTACCATAATGTATCATCACCATATCAATTATTAGGCCTATTATTATTCCTTTCACTCTATGCTGCAGTTGCCTATCATTTCGGTAAATCATGCATTTGTAAACTTTGATTTGCATTTGTGTAAGCTATGTAATGCCTGATGCACTAGTCCAGTGAAGTTGCTTTGCTTGAGTTTGCTTGAAAAGCAAAATATTTTATGTTTGACCCTTAATTTCAATTTGCATAATAATCTGGAATGCAGTGTAATATCCACATACTTGGAGAGCCTAAATGGTCTATTTAATTTCAATTTGCATAATAATCTGGAATGCAGTGTAATATCCACATACTTGGAGAGCCTAAATGGTCTATTTAATTTCAATTTGCATAATAATCTGGAATGCAGTGTAATATCCACATACTTGGA